>JAADVW010000803.1:0-15192 GCA_023335875.1 Elongisporangium prolatum
CGAGAGTGCCTTTCCGTCGCTCTCCGAACTCCAAGACGACTTAAGGCTCGCGTTCGAGCCTCCCCAAGATGAGTCGCGCATGCGTGCTGCCTTCTTCGCCCTTAAGCAGGGCAATCTGGCCATGCGCGACTATGTGCAGAAGGCACGACACTTAGTGTCGTGCGTCGTCACCGACCCCATCGACATGGCCTCGCAAGTCCATGTCTTCGTCTTCGGCATGCGTGAAGGCATGACGCGTTATTGCCTCATGCGCGAGAACCCGAAGACCCTTGAAGAAGCCTTCGCTGCTAGCGTCACGACGCAGTTTGGACAATACTTTTTACCGGCAGTGGCTATCCGGCAAATTTTTGCGTTGGCAATGTTATCACACACCAACTGGTTTCGCGTAAACGAACAACCCAGTGGAACAGTTCAACAAGATTGTCAAGCGCGACTATACTCTGCGAGTTTGTCGCAAGGTCGGAACCCTTAACGAGAAGTTGGGTTCATGTGTCAGAAAATATTCCCGGATCAATGACAAGCCCCATGTGAGTAGGGAACTCACGAAGCTGAAGCAACGCATGATACTGACGTCAAGGAGCTCCAAGCTTTAAGCGGCCTCAACTGAGAGGATGCAGATCGCACACCTCACGAACGCAAATCAATGGCAAGTAGATTTGCGGGTTGTATTAGTTGAACTCGTCTCCAAGGAAGAATACAACAGACTTACAAAGTCTGAGAAAATGAAGCTTTTGGCCACCATGTGTGTCAGCAGCAAGCGCATGGAGTTTTTTCAAATACCGCCCGGTGGTTGGACTATCAACTGCCATCTCCGCACTTGCTTCTGCAAATACTTATTCAAGTTCGGCTACTGCGTTCACGTATTGTATGCCTTAGCTTACACTGGACAATGCATGCCGTGGGAGACGGAAAAAGACCGTCGAAATCATCAATCGAACGAAGGGGAAGCATGCTAGAACGAGCAATAAAAATGAAGAAGGACCAGCGTCATGAAGACCGCCTATTGTAGGTTTTGCCCTGTCATTTAATTGAACTCTTTGAACACGACGCTATCATTTGCATAAGTACGCTAACTTCGTAAATGAGTCTGTAAATGAATGGCTGACAACAGTCGGCATCTCTATTAGTTGGGTTTTTCTTGGTAAATATTCCACTTCAATATTACTCACCAATGGCAGAAAGCGAAGAAGAAGCTGACGAATACATAGACCTTCGGTCTGAAGTCACTCGTCTCATTCGAACGGATAGATGCAAGGGCAGCTGCCTCCAGGGACGCGCCAGTTCACTAGAGTTGTTTTTGAAGAACAGAATCAAGCTGACTCCAGCCCAGAAGCGAGTTTGCATGACAACGGCGTTGTCGACTCTGTTTAAAGCAGACACCGCCCAGCCATCGCGCAGTAGAAGCAGTGGAGTACGTCACCGGTTCAGTCACTACGTGTCCTACTTCGGTAAGGTGTGCAAGGCTAGTTTTAGCAACTGCTTCGGGGTATCATCGTCGATAGTTGCACGTTACAAAGCGATGATCAGAAATGGTGATTTCGTGTATGGCCTAGAGGCCTAAAATATAGGCTCCGGTCATGCTGCCATTAGTGATACTTAATGCTATCTGTGATACTTAACGCCACCAATGATTCAATGCATACTATGACACTACAGCGGTTACACCATCATGATTGAACCAAACCAGAAAATTAAACGGATCTCATAGTTTGGTGTCCTCTTATTCCTGAGCGAGTTACAAGCCTAAACAAGTTGTGGATCTTTAATTTTTGCGCGCTTGTCACGGGCTCGCTGTTTCTTGTTCTTTCGCTTTCCTTGGTAAGACACAGATGCGGCAAATTCATACTTGCGTGCCCAGTTGATTTCATTCATCCACTAGAGATTCCGGATAGGCTTAGAGCCGCATGGAGGATGCTTTACCGTCGAAGCGTGCGCCTCCAGAGATTCGAGCAAATGTAGGGAACCTTGCATTCGACTCTTGAACATGACGTCGTAGTTAAGGAGCATGTCATTTCGCCGGAGGTGCTCAAAGGATCTTATCGCTTCGGCCTTGGCACACCTTCGCTTACTGGTCGCTTGTTTTCCATCTTGAAATCGGTGTAATGTTGCTGCGTGATCGCGTTCGGGCGCCCGTGGTACCAGCAAGCTGCGCGGAGTGGGTCAATAAAGCAAAAGCCGTTCATTGACCGTAGCTCGTCGAAAATGCTTCCGATAGTACGCAGGATAAGACAAAGCCAACCCAGATGCCTTCTACGTGTCGACGTTCGCCATGAGATCTTCATAACCTTCCAGATCTTCTGGCCACAAATAACTGCACTGGAATGGCTTCACTTTCAAATGAACAGGTAGCATCGATGCGGATGTTCACCGTGGCAGTCGAGAAGAGAGCCAAGCTCGTATTTCTTGTTGGGGCCGATAGGAGCTCTCGGATCAAAATGATTAATCTAGTGGCGAACCGAATGCTGAGCTGGGGGAACCGGGATCGGAGGCTGCACGATCTTCTGCCAAAGGCGACGGCTATTACTCGATGGACGATCAAGAACATCAGTTCGCTCGAAAGAATCGGAATCCTCAGTGACAATGCGACGTGACGGACTTGTGCAACCTCGAGCTGCTTGACTTCGGTAGTGTCTGGGTATGATGATATTGTCTTCGCTGCTTTCTTCATCGTTCTTGACGCCAGGATCACAATCGATGACCGCTTCCTCTGTCGCGACGGCAGGATCACAATCGACCGTCGCTTCCTCCTGCACGACGACAGGATCACAGACGAAGGCCACTTCCTCTTGCGGAAGGATCCGGCCGAGTTGCGGTTGCAATTTCGTCTTGGACAATGGAATTCGCATAGCCCGACAGTAGAAACGTCATGGCAGATTCATCGAGAAATTCGTCGAGTGATGACGTCCCGGTTGGGACACTTGCGCTGACTTCTTCCTCTGTGATGGTCAGAATCACGTCCGATTCGTTCGCGTGAACATGTCTTCGATGCTCTCCTTCGCCTGAGTGAGGTCTGAAGATGCTATGCCTTCGTCGCTCGTAGCTGGGTTGCCGCCTTGCGAGATGGACAGAGAGCCGAGGACTTCAGCGGCTACAAGCAGGCGCGTCACTTCATCCCCTGGAGAGGGCGAAGCTCTTGAGGCGACTGTGTTAAGGTCCATCCTGGCCGTACAGGGTCGGAGAAGAGCCTGCACGTCCCGACGTACCTCCGATCACCGAGCTGAAGCCGCCCCCTCCCACTTGCACTTGATCGGGCAAATTCGGAAATGAATGAAAACGTCGCAGATTACGAAATATTACAAATAAATTACTAAAGAGAGTGATTGTCGATGTTGCACAAGTAGTTTGTTGCTCGAAGGTACTATCCTAACCCGCAATGAGCTGGTATCGATGAGCAGAACTCTGGTTTTATATATTATTAATTCTCACAGGCAGACCCACTGTCGCAGCCCCAGGCGAAAAGAATACCATAGAATGCTTCGGCCGAGGGGCTGAGCGGGACTTGAACCCGGGTCTGTGGCTGGAGGGTTGGTGTCCCAACCACCGAACCAGTGCTCAACCCAGAATGTGATTGATTAGCTGTGAATAATCAGTCCATCTCATAGATCACCTACCCCTTCCCTGTTTGCTGAAACACGTTCCTCTGTATTTTCACCTCAAAGCGTCTGTGACTCTAATATTTTCTCTATTTGTAGTCGCACACTGCTGTACGCATATGTAGTGGCGACGACCAGTTCAACTTTCAATGGATAATTTGATTCAACAGTGCTGGCGTTTTCTCAGCAGGTGTCTGTTATGCAAGCACGTGAAATGTGGGAACGTATTTCCACGTCCTTGGGGCACTTCTTACAACCCCGCAGAGCGAAATGAACTTTTGCACTCGGATTTTCTTTATATGGGCGACAGTACGGGAGCATGCAAATATGTTCTTGTACTGAAGGATGGTTTGACGCATTACTGTGAATTGGTGGCCTGCTATTCGCCAACCAGCGCAGTGGCTGCTGTGGCTCTATTTGACCGGTGGAAGAGTTTCGGCCAGCCGACCAAGGTTATCTCAGACCAAGGCACCCATTAAAAAAACGAGGTAGTAAGCCAAGTCTGCAAGTGAAGTAAGAGCTGGTCATGCTTACTCCCCATAGATCACCGGCTCAATTGAGCACCTGAACCGCGATATTTTACAGGTGACTCGAGTTCTACCGATGGAAACAAATCTTGCGCGTGAATAGGAGTACCTGCTGCATATTGTGCACGGAAACCTAAATCATACTCCAGTTGCCTCATTGGCTAACAAATCACCTATGGAACTGTTTACTGCCCTTCCGTGGCGGACGCCTTTCGAGCCGATAATTGTGGAAAGAAAAGGAGGGGCTGTGACCCTATCTGAGCCGATCTGCATACCTCTCGACAAATTGAAGCAGCTACGTGAAAATCTCGCGGCGATGCACCGGGACGTGCAAAATGAACGCGAGAAACGCAGACAGCAGAGCATGGCACGCTCAAAGGCCACTCCTTTGCAACTTTTGTGTTGGAGATTTCGTGCTATGGTCTAGAATCGTTGTCGACTTGCAGCGGACAAGCTATTAGCACGATAGGTCGGGCCCTTTGAAGTGATTGAGGCCCGTGCGCATTCGTTTGTCATCCGCCACATGATTATGACCAGAGCTACAAGGTACACGAATCGCGCTTCAAATTCTACAGTGACGCCAGCCTTGACGTCAATGAAGAATTACTGGCTCATATGGGCAACCAAGGAATCGTCCTAAGATTGAATTCCATCAAGAACCACCGAAAGGAAAGAAGATCCTGGCAGCTATTGATTTCATGGGTCGGACTGCAGGAAAGTGAAGACTCGTGGGAATCAATGGGTGATATGGCCTCTGAAGTGTCTCTGTAGCTGCATCAGTTGCGTGTTGGACTGTTGTATTGAGTGCCGCATTATGTAACGATTGCATATTGATCATATCATAATGCTTCTTTCGTTGTTCGTATGGTTCATGGTTGCCTGAGATACTTCGTGAACGTTGATCTTTTTAAGAAGGAGACATTGATTTCAAATACCGTTCGATTTACCTATTTTTTATAGAGTTATATCAATTTGACACGAAGCCAAAGCAAGAAATATCAAACACAAAATAAACTTTCCAAGTAATGACTTCAAACATATAACGTAAAACTTCTTCTAAGATTAAAGTCAGATGGCACTGTTTTTATCCTTCATTATTTGAATTTTACATCAAACATATCTCGATAAAAGGAAACGTAACGGATGGGCATTTGGTTTTGTTCTTACGTGGCTGATCTTGTTTTCATTCGCTTTTTTGGAGACTCATCATACACTATATTGCAGTTCATTCGTTTCGTTCGTGAAACAACTATCTTGATGCTCTCTAGTATGGTCATTTTCGCCAGCATGCTGATTCTGATTGGCGTACTGTTCAGTGCAGCGGCTCGGAAATAGTATGTCGCTCGTATGCAACGTGTGTCGCGTAGCTGAGGTGTTGGTTGGCGATGTAGTTTCAAGCTGGACATTTCCTTGTGGCGTGTCGTAGAAGAAACTTAACGAATGTATCTTCTCAAACTTGTGCACATGGCCAACCTTGTATTCGTACTGGATGTGCACACTTCGCTTCTGCTTCCACAATGTCAATTTGAATACATAACTGGATTGCCGTGCTTTAGTCAGCTGCTTCATCTTTCTCTTGATATCCTCAAAGCTATGATCTTCGGCCTCTGCGTCAAAGAGATCAAGGCGTATGTTTATCGTTGTCTCTGCAACATGCAGAACACACAGATTAGCGCACACGTTTATCATACGCGGCGGCAATTGCTTTTTATCAAGTCGTCTAATGAACGAAATGGAGGGTGCCGGTCATCTTCTTCCTGAGCTCGAAGATCGTCGTCAAGGTTGTCCAACATGTTTACGTCGCCTTCAACAATGAGGGCTATATGGGAGACTCACTCAAGTGTCCACAGTATAGATTTTAACGTACCGACCCAAACGTTACACTTGGGTAGACATCATTAAAATTATAAAAAGCAGAGCCAGTGACATGAGTGTAATGAGTAAAACTCCACGAGCCGTTGGGTTCAATAAAGTACTCGACATGATACGTTTGATCGCGAACAAAACAGCATTATTATTCGCTTTCTCGAGACGTTATTTTTTTTTATTGCCGTTGAGGTATATAGTTATTTAAATGTTATCCAATGTAAAGCCCCAATAGTTGCGTCGAGTTCTTTGCATTTCTTTACTGGCTACCCAGTTATGCATGTGAGGAATATTATTCTTTCGAACAAGTGATGCATGTGTCAGCTACAAATGTTCTTATAGATTAAAATCTGCGAAATTCTGACGTTGATAGTTTTCTAGAAAAATGTTTAGCAGATACTACTAATAAACAGTCAGTGAGCCATTGGATCTGGACGTTTGACCACTAAAACACACGCTCTGGTTGAATGTGTAACGCTCCAATCGGTTACTCGTGTTTTAATGGAAGCCTTGGCCGCAATCGATTGTACTGATCTACACCAGTACAAAAATCTCTTATGTCACTGATCCATTGGAGTGTGAGTTCGTTTTGCGTGCGTGCATCGAGCCGTTGCACCTTTTTCAAGTAAAGTCTGCTATCAGAATCGAATTCAGCAGCGTCACTGTGTGCTCATGACATCGTTGCTGCAATTGAAAGATGTCATCGATCTTACAACTGATGTGATTGGTAATTAAGTTGTTGATCTGGTTGAAAACGAGTCCGATATGCGCAATTCTCAAGTCAACACGTCTACAACAGTGCCAGCAGGAGAAGAAAAGAACACGACAATCGCACAAGAAATCATTGACTTAGTTAAAAGCGATTACAATGATCCATGGATCGCGCGTACACACCAGCTACCAGCTACAGTAGAAGTGAACGTGACACTTACACAAGGAATCATCGACTTAATTAAAAGTGATGACGAAGTCAGTAATTCTGAAGCAAACCGTCTTGGATATCAACAGCCAGAGCAGAGAAAAAAATCGTATTTATGCAAAGAACCATCGATTTCAGTGGGTACGATTTTGATACCAAGAATACGGTGACACCGAACATTCGCGGATGACTTGCGTGGCCGCAATACGTGATCCGTCTGTTTGAGAATTTGAATCCCTCGCGACTACGTTTCACTGACAATAAAGACCTCGGGTATTGCGGTTGTTTGGAGTGTGTGATAAGCTTACGTGTTTGAATGCTCGCTTCAGTGTTTTGCAAAAGTACAATTGCAATGTTGGCGGTCAATGTGGAATTTCATCATTGAAAGCCCATATTTAGCGTTGAATGAGTCTGATCTTGGATTCGGTGTCACTACAAAGAAGCTTATCGAACCAAACACTATATTAGGTGAATAATGTGGTGTTTTGCGATCGCAAAAATGGATTAATAGACATGAAACTACCGAATTTTCCATGAAATGCAGTGCACTAAGTGAATCGAATGGACACGTCTACATTGAATCAGTACAGTACAGAAGCATTTGTGCTTTTATCAACCATTCGTGTGACCCAAATTGTGAGTTTCTCGAAATGTAGTATCGCACGATGGTCAAAGTTGCAGTCATTACACTCTCAAGGATTGAAGCTGAATCAGATTTGAGGGTTGCCTATGGTGGACATATTTTATTCACATGCAGATGCCAGCAACCAAACTGTATTCATAAATCAGTAAACGTCTCAAAGTAGTATTTTGCATATATTCTTTACACTTTCTCTTGATGCAACTGCACCCTTGACGAATCTCTGCTAATAATACCAACCTTTACTCCACCCAGATCCCTCCGCTGCCGCCACTTACAGTCTCTCAAATAATCCGGAACAGTGGACTAAACACCGGCATTGACACAACTCCCATGTTCATGCTGACTTCGAACGTATCGTTCAAAGCGGGCGTTTGAACTTGAGTCCCGATTCTCTACCTCACAACGACTCAAGAGCCAGCCAAAGGGGTCAGTCATGAAGCAGCTGTTTTACATTCACACGCGACGCAGAGTCCTCTGCATCGCCATTAATCCACTTAGCCTCTAGCAATCTAGTCGAACTCGCACCATATATCTGTACGTACCCATCCACTGATCTGCATGGCTTCGGCAAACATGTTGCGCTACATCTGAGCGATCGAGACGATGTCGGTAGGCTTCTGGTCCTATCACTACAAGTGTGCATGAACTGTAAGTCAATACGAGCTACTTCTCCAGCAGCACAATCTTGTCCACCAGCAAGGACCTATGGTAACGGACTCATTTCCTCCAATATCGTAGAGCTGTCGAACTTGGGGGCCAGGCAGGCACTGGCAGTTTAAGCCAACACTTTCTTATCAAGCAATGTATTAATCGTTTTCATACTGCAGTCGCGCTTAGCTCGCTGTCACTCGCATTCGCACAAAGGATCTCTAGCGCATGCTCCATAATGATCTCAAATTAGGTGAGCTTGACAATTGGCTAGATTATTGTGGGTCATATTATTCGGACAATACCGATCACAGTTCGCCGTTTGTTAGAACGCCGTCATCTGCCGTGGTTCTGGGTGGTCTCGTGTTCGGCGACGGCCAGGGCATGACCAGCACCGTGCTCATCATGGACACCTTTGTGAAAACGTTTGCTAGGACTGGTGCAACTTCACGTACGAAGATTGCACGAACTTGTCGACAAACCTGCCGGACGACTGGATCACGTTCACATGTGGTTCAACATGATCCGCATTTTCGACTGCATCGTGGGCGCGCTCGTCGGTGGCGTGGTGACCGACAAGTTTGGCCGTCGTGCGTCCATCTCCTTGGTTGGAGTGCCCTTTTGCATCGGCACGTGCTGGCTGACGTTTGACCTGCACACAAGCACGGCATGATGATGGTGGATCGCTTCATCCAGGGTGTGGGCAACACTTGATTCTTCGACTCGGAGATGGAACCGAAGGAGCTACATGACAAGCTCCCGGGCTACATGCACATGACCGTGACCACGGGTCTGCTGGCTACCGACATGATGAACCAGACCTTGGTAAGCACGACCAACGGGTGGCGCATCTCGAGCGCTGTGGCTCTGCTGCCGCCTATCATCGTCATGGTCGGCATCTTCTGCGTGTCCGACACTCCTCGCGACGTTCCAGCACAAGGACAAAAATGTTGCTCAAGCGTGTTCATCAGACCGGAAACGTGGGCCACGAGCTCGAGGCTATCGGCGTTCAGCTTGCGGCGGAAGGGAGCGACTTTACTACTCGGATCTGCTGGAGTCGATTCTCAAGTGCATGATCATATGTATGATGCTGCCACAGGCCACAAGCATCAACCCCGTGTGTATCGACCGCCAGAGCTCGAGGATGATCTCTTTAAGTTGCTGCAAATCGTTTTTGACCGGATCACTGGAAAGAAATGCTGCGTCATGCAGCAGCGATGCTACGTGTATAAGAATAAGATGATTAATCATAAACGCTTTCATTTAACGGACACTACTTAAATCTGTTGTCGACTTTGACTTCGGCTTCAACAAACTTTCACACATTTTCGCTGACTTTCTTTATAGGCGGTCAGCAATTTCGCAGAAGTGTGTCCAGCAGGCTCATGTGTGTTTTTCCCATTCGATGCTTTTCGCGTGAATCGAATGAGCCGGTAAACCTGGCGATATGCCACATCGTTGTCTTTCGCAGTGTGATGCGTGGTGGCTGGACCCATTCTTGCTCGCTTGCGCAAATATAATTTATCGAAAGACGAAAAAAAGCCAAGATGCATTGAAAAGTATTACCTTTTAAGACCGTTCGGGCAAATCATTTCGGCGTTGGTTTCTCTGAAAAGCGTAAAGATTTGTTTTCGCAGCTTCTTCATTTGCGACCGGTGGATGGATTTGGATTCAGATGACGCCACATCATACGGGATGCATGGTGATAAACTCCTTGCTTTACCTGATGCGCTTTCGACTGGACTACCTCGACACAAATTTTGTGAAATGCTTTCGGAGTGAACACCCGTTTCCTCACCAACGGAGGTGGAGGATGGAATCTTCTGTTATCGAGGCCATGCGAGATCAAGAACGAATGAAAAAGTGAGACTGAAGCACACGGCAGCTAGAGACAAAAGGATCGAGAGAAAGAATTGAAATGATTGGATAAAAGTTTGCGGGTGGCTGATACTTCGGCAAGAAGGAAAGAGACAAAATACTTAAAAGATAGAGGAGAGAAAACAATGAAGAACACGGAAGTCTGCATTCGTATCGACATAGGATGCAGGTTCAGCTCCAGTGCGCGTTGCGATAGGCCGCATACGCGGCCAAAGGACTTTGGGTTGAATTTCGATAAATGAGGCGTTTACATGTCAATTTGGGATGAGTGGCCCATGTTTGGTATGTTGTTGTTTGTTGCAACATATTTTGCTGAAGAAAACTATAAGTCTGGCCTGCTCCACACACTCAGGGTCCGCTTTTACTCACCTGTGAGTTGACAGCTACGGCGACACCTCCAGCGTTAGCGGCATTACCGCATGCATCGATTGAGAAGAGCCAAGGACTAGGCGCACTACCGATCGTGGCTCACGACGTTATTGTCCTGTGGACTCACCGACCGCGGTTTTACAGGGTCGATAGCCTTTCGTAAAGGGCGGTTCGAGCGTCCTCTTCCAACGAACTGTGCCGGCGCCGACGCCAGGACGCACAACGACAGTAGTCAAGGTCGGTCACTTCTCTGATCCTACGCCAAGTACTTCCAGCCGTGTTGTACGGTCTCCGCCGTACACCACTTATCCAGCCACCGCTTACCTCATGGTTCCATGTAACTACCACGTGGTACTCGCCGCTGCGCCCCCACCTAACGCAAGCCATCATCCAACTGGCGCAAGGCCACCAACCACTACAACAATGCTACGGGCCAACCCGCCGCAAAGCCACCAGTCACGGCGGCGCCAACGCCACCAGCCACCATTACTGCAAAGCCACAAATCACTGCCCCAAGGCCACTAGCCAACCACTGCCACAAGGCCACCAGCAATGGATTCGATCCAGTTCGAATGAGGTCGTGAATATGGACAACAGCATGGGGTCCGTTCTAACCCAGCTTGTGCCTTGCCATGGCACGAATAGAGGCGCCTAATTGGCGGATAAGATTTGAAGGCTAGGTTTTTGCATGGCTTGGTGGCGCGACCAAAGTGCCGTCCAAGTGCCAGAGCCATGAAGTCATAACGTAAAATACGACCACAAATAGTTATATTGCGCGCGCAGGCTGCTGTCCGAGTGCGCGCATTCAGACACGACATGAAAAAGTGCGTGAGCATTCTCGTCACCCTGCAATAGGTTGTGCTTGCTTGTGTAGATGGCGATGAGCGCCAGCCAGCACTTGCTCGAACGCGGCTTGACTGGCGGAGTCACGCCCAACTGCTGCTAAGCGAAGGTGAGTTCAATCGCAGCTACAAGATGTCATACAGAGCATTTGAAGCGCTCGTCGACTTGCTAGCTCCAGCGCTCGCTGTTGATGAGCATCAGTCAGGCGCCAAGCAGGATCAGATCCCATCACTCCAGTAAACAATGTCCAGATGTGCGTGCGATGGATGAGCGGCGCATCCTACCATGGTGCGCGCAAGGTGGCGGGTGTGAGCAAGACTGATTTTTTACGCTATACGCGACGTTATCGGTGCACTGTGCAGAGAAGAACGACTCCAGCTCCATTTTCCTGATGGCGAGCAAGAGATTCAACACAGCGCCAATGCCTTTCGCCGATTGAGCAACAGTGGCATGATCAAAGGTCGTGTCGGCGCCATAGACGGCTGGCTCTGCTCCATTCAGGTGCCAAAAGGAGTGGAGTCTGACAACGTGAGGGCCTTTTTCTCCGGCCACTAACATGAACACAGTCTGTTTAGGCCTGTAGTGACCATCTCAGCCGCTTCACATCGATTTCTTGCGCCAGCGCTGGAGGCACCGGGGATTCGTTAATATATCAGTGTTGGTCTATCGCCACTGCAACTGCTAGCTTCCTGGTTGGCCTTTACCTTATTGGTGATAATGCATACGCGAACGATAACAACCTACTCACGCCATACCCGAAGCCAAAAATCACCACAATTTATCGAGATTCGTGCAACTTTCACATCAGCCAGCTTCGGATCAGAGTCGAAATGGCATTTGGTTTATTAATGAAAAAGTGGTGTATCTTTAGAGCTCCACTCCAAATGCCACTCGAAACGGCGTCAAACTTAATTCATGCAGCACGTATTTTGTATAATTATTCCATTAACCAAAGGATGCTAGAAAATCCAGAGTATGAAATTGAAAGTGATGAAGATTTAGTTGAAACGCTGACCCAGATTCACGAGCGCGAACGTATGTTTCGAAGCCACGACAAATCAATTTCTGATGCAGATGCATCCTCTTTCAGGCAGCTTTACCTTTTCTGATATCGAAGCTGACAACGAGATGAATGCTGAGTGGGTTCGTGAAACCGCCGAAAAAAATCTGGAGAAATCGAACATTCTGCGTCCGCTCTACAACCAGGCCAGAGATGGGAATGAAATTAGGCGCGCATAGATAACAAACACCCGTTCGAGTGTAAACTAATCAATTTTACATGCATAATGAAATCAGATGATCATGCTGCTACTCCTACTTCTCTTATGTGAAAACTCGCATTGACTCTCTTTTGATGTTTTCCGCTTTTGATGTTTCGCTGCGCAGCTCTTTGCTTACTTTTCTTCAACTAGACGAAGTTCATAGTGATGGAGGCGAGACTGGTAGATCTTCAAGCTTCTCCAAATGCGAGTCAATTTCACGTTCCTGTGCCACTTTGCGGTGTCGCTCCTTTACGTGGTCGATCAGTATGTGCAGTTTGATGATGTGGTTAAGGAGTTGAGTCACAGATCCCCTTGCATTTGCCTGCTGTTCGCTGCGCACATTTAACTCCGACAACGTCGTCACGGAGCCCGCAAGGTCTGCCTGCCATTTCTTTGGTGTGGAGAGTGCAGACGCAGTGTGCTTGTTTCTAATGCTCATGTTAGTGTTTGGCTGTGGTGTAGTCTGAGGCGTTGATCGCGGAGTGACACGAGCCAAGTGTTGGCTGCGGAGGGAATCGAAATGGTACTCAGGGCGAAGGGCATCGCTTACGAATCCAGTTAAATCAGGCTTGAGGCGAAGGCAAATGCGTAGATACGCAACGTCCACTGAACCTTGGCAAAACATAAAGAAGTCGCTTTCGTGGGTTCCGCATCGCGTGAACCTGGCCTCCGCGTTATTCTAATGTCGATGGACGCTTTCCACATGTCGACAATTGGTGACTGTGTGGGTCACGATTGCAGACGGATCAATGTGCAGAAAGCGATCATCGTCATCACACAAGATGAAATTGAAGTAATGGTGTTGCTGTTTAAATCTTGGCTCACTTCGTGCCAAAACTGCGCGTTTGCATTCACAGCGCCTGTGTCGAGGTCTTATCGCGTCGCTTTACAGCCAGTACTGGCGAAGTCGGCCGCGAACTTTTCAGAGAAAAAGAATGTTGAGAAGTCTGACGACGCAAATCTTGGACTTCCTGTCCTTGGTGGGCAGCTCATTCTCGTCGCCGATGGCCCCCTCCACACGCCGACGCGCTCGATCGTAGTCTTTCAACGCGCGGATGCGTGCTTCCGTTGTCGTCTTCCGCGGCAAACGGAGGTTGTGAGCAGTGCACTGCTTCCGGAACTGAGACACAGTCCAGGTCCTGTATTCTCAGACACTGGCGGTGGTACAGCTCATGCTGCTTTGACAGTCCAGTTGGTGAGCGCTCTTGGTGCCTCGCAGCTTGGTATGGGTGCTCTTAGTTCATCAGTCGGAATTCGTAGTTCAGCAGTCGCTCCACTGGATGACAGCGTTATCGCGCTCATGCTGCTTTCCTTTGGCTTTTGGCGGACTGAATGGCAACTCTCAGCGGCAACTCCCTGGGCTCTTACCGGTATCCTACTCTCAAAAGTTTTGGCACGGTGACACCTAATAGTTCTAACCCAGCTTGTGCCATGTGGAACTTCTGCGAGACGTGATGGCGTGTCATGGCGTGACACAAGCTGGGTTAGAACGGACCCTGAGGCAGCCGATCAGGCATCTGCGCACGGTGCAGCAAAAAATGATTGCCAACCGCAACCTCCCGCTTAAGTTGAAATTGTTTCCTCACGTCACAGACGGGTATCTCTAAATATCTCGGAAAAAATGAATATCAAAATGAATTAAATTGTAAGCTATTTCGTGGCACACCTTGCTAAATTTAAATTAAACTGAACTGTATTGAACCTGTTTAAATACATGTATCACTCACATACGAAATCTGAAATGTACGAGATTTAAACGTCAATACTTTAACCAAAATGTATAAAAAGCAAAAAAATCGTGTGGTGTCTCTCAATTTTGTGTTGGCTCTAGCTAGCGCTAGAGAACATTTGTCTATATAGGCATGAATTTTACGCAGTATACTCAATTTAAGATATTTTCGGCCGAGTAAAAATCATAAAAAGCAGAGGGTCTCTTCGGATTTTTCTCTTAGCGTAAGCTATTCTCTTAGCATACGCTAAGAGAACACCACGAAACTCCTTTTTTGCATTCGCACCGTGATCTCTCTCAGTCTTCGATTTAAAGGCGAGATCAACGCGCATTGTCAATTGACACACGCGACGTTGAGAAACGACTCGCATAGCTCGCCGGCCTCGTAACCAATCCAGAGAACATAAATACGTCCGATTGAGATCAGGCATTGGTGGCAAGACAAGCCGCGACTATTAATAAAAACACCACGAAACTTCTTCCTTGCATCGCACCATGATCGCTCTCAGTTTTCGATTTAAAGGCGAGATCAACGCGCATTGTCAATTGCCAGACGCGACCTCGTTGAACTTGAGACACGAGCTTGCCAGCCTAGCAACCAATGGTTTCCGCCATGACAAATCGTTCCCGCGGAGTGGCGGCATCGTTTTCTGCAGCTAGCCGGAAGTACAGCCAAAGCGGCACGAACTCTATGGTCTCGGTTCAAAGCCGACGAAAAAAACCTCCGATGCCGTTAGCTCAGAAAATGATTTTCTCAAGACGAATTTTTCTGGTCGAGGTCGGATTCGTGATTGTGATGCTGTTGCTGTTGATCACAGTTCAAACGGTTCAATCTGCCAACGGAGTTGAACGATTGGTTCACACGTACGCGTTGGAGGACTCATTTGCCATGCACCAGTGGATTGGAACGACTAC
>JAADVW010000804.1:0-15167 GCA_023335875.1 Elongisporangium prolatum
GATCACGGGTGCCTATGCGCAGACAGAGCTAGGCCACGGATCCAATGTCCAGGGCATTGAGACTGTGGCCACGTACGACAAGAAGACGCAGGAGTTCATCATCGACTCGCCCACGCTCACAAGTCGCAAGTGGTGGCCTGGTGGTCTCGGCAAGACAGCCAACCACGCCATCTTCCATGCGCGTCTGTTCCTGGACGGCAAGGACGTTGGTGTGCAGGCTTTCCTGGTGCAGATCCGTTCGCTGAAGGACCATCAGCCTCTGCCTGGTGTCGAAGTGGGCGATATTGGTCCCAAGGTGGGCTTCCAGGCTGTCGATAACGGCTACTGCGCGCTGCACAAGATCCGCATTCCGCGTGAGAACATGATGATGCGCTATGCCAAAGTGCTGCCAGACGGAACGTTTGTGCAGCCCAAGAGCGACAAGCTGGTCTACCTGACGATGGTGCAAGTGCGAGCTCATCTGATCTCGAGCTTCGGTATCATGATGGGCAAGGCCACTACCGTCACGACGCGTTTCAGCGCTGCGCGTGTGCAGGGCCGCACGCCCAACAACAAGGGCGAGTTCCAGGTGCTGGACTACCAGAACCAGCAGTACGGTCTCTTCCCGTACATCTCCATCTCGTACGCTGCCAACTTCGCTGGCAAGTCGATCCTGAACATGCACGATGACGCGCTGCAGATCATCACGAGCGGCAAGGGCTCGTTCGGCTCTAAGCTGGCCGAGCTGCACGCCGTGTCGTCGGGTCTCAAGGCCTGGCTTGCTGAGCAGGTCAGTAACGGCATTGAGAACTGCCGTCGCATGTGCGGTGGTCACGGCTTTACGCAGTCCAGCAACCTGAGCCACCTGTTTGCTGAGATCGTGGGCGCCAACACTTTTGAAGGCACGTTCGACGTGCTGGTGCAGCAACATTCTCGTTACCTGCTCAAGGTGCTGCTGACTCTGCCCTTGAAAGACGTCGACGTCTCGCGGCTCCCAGAGAGCTCCACAAGCTTCCTGGCTCACGCCAAGACGTACGCCAACCCTGCGCTGCGCTGCACAGCCACCAAGCCCGAGGACTTTGCGGACTTCAAGCTGCTGCTGGAAGCCTTTGAAGTGCGTGCCACGCGAATCATCCTGCGTCTTGCCAAGGAGATGCATGCCACCAACAACGACGGCAACGCCTGCATGGTGCTCATGTCGCGCGCTTCGACCGCGCACGCCGAGCTCATGCTGCTCAGGTCGTTCGTTCAGGGCGTGGACAGCATCCCGGTCAGTGCCAACAAGACGGCGGTGGCGAACCTATGCGCCCTCTTCGGTGCGTGGCTCATGATCAAGAGCGTGGGCGACTTCCGCGACGAGAACTACATCTCGTCTGCGCAGGCCGACGCTGTGCGTCAGCAGGCCATTCGATTGCTGCCAATCATCCGCAAGAACGCCGTTCTGCTCACGGACGCTTGGGACTTCAGCGACTTCGACTTGAACTCGACCATCGGGGGATACGACGGAGATATCTACCGCAAACTCGTGGAGCGCGCTGCCAGCGAGCCTCTGAACGCCACGCAGGTGGCGAAGAGCTACGAGCTGTACCTCAAGCCACTCATCCACGCAGGGCTTTAAGAGAGTTGCATTCGCTTAGAATTCGTAAGAAATATTGCATCGTTCTGTTTGTTAAACTGGGTATTTGGATCGAATTTGCTGCTTTTTACTACTGTATAGCAGCAGCCGACTTTGACTCCGGTCATGGAGTGCTGAGGCGAATACGCTACCAACACCTGACGGGATGTCGAGCTGTACTGAATTAACGAAACAGAACAAGAGCTGGAACCCAAACGAATACGAGCACGAGCCGGACGGGCCACGATCTGTGCGTACAAAAAAGTTAGAAGTCAAACAGGATTCAGGCAATAGATACACTAACGCACTGAAGCATTGAAGAAATCGTGCGCAACTTTGCCTTGGTAATTGTCTTAAACGCTTCGGCATGTCGGTGGAACGAAACGAGAGGCGTACGATGAATGAAGAAGAGCGTGCTCAAGCCTGGCGAGAGTGTTAAACTGACGTACGAAGTTGACAATCGATCGGGAGTTAACATCGGATCCTAATTGGAGCTTCAAGAATTGAGGAGCGAAACGCAGAAAATGCTCCTACGACGTATTCGAGGCAGCCTTCACATCTGGAAACGACTTCTTGCCCGAGAAGATTGTGAATGTGCGTGAGTGGACACCGGCGTTGTTTCGTCATTACGATTTCATGGTACAACACAGAGCATGTTAACTCCCGATGGATTGTCAACTTCGTACGTCACTCTCGCCAGCCTTGAACAAGCAATTCGCATTGGCCCGTGTTGAACACGAGAACTGCGTGATACTCTAGAGCTTAACTTACAAGGAAACAAACGATTTCAGCGAGTGTCTGAACGTGTGGCTTGACGCGACGGCCTTGCCTTTGTTGCTCTGAGTATGGTCAAAATCTCGTCGTTGACGTAGTCTTTGATGCAGAAGATACCGGGAAGTGAGCGCGTAAGTTAGTACTCGAGCGAATTCGAGTTTGCTTCTGCCGGTACTCGCCTGGTATGGATATCGTCAAGGTCTGCGCATATAACGTCAATGAACAGATTACTCGATCCATCCGTGGCGCTGAGAAACTCATGTTGCTTGTCATAATAATTGTCGTTGTCTTCCTATTTGCTTGCTCCTAGCCGGGCAATGTGAGGACGAGTGCTGTAGTCCCATGATCATGTTTGTGAGAGTCATGCGTTTCATAGATATCTTGTGTTGTTGCATTTTCTCTTGCCATCGCATTCGATACGCTGAAAGATATCTAGGGATGGCATGCCCAAGACGAACTCCCCACGGGCGTACAACAGCGACATGCTGACTTACATTTTGAGCCTCGTGCCAATTGATTTGCCACAGTGTCAGAGAACAAGAAGTCATTTCCCACTAAATTCTTCTCTTGTCCGTTCGACTGCGTCAGTCATCAACTAAAGTGAAGTAGAAATGCCAAAGCCATACGACGGTTTGTCCGTTTTCATTTTAGTATTACAATCAGATCTTTTACCTCCATTTTCAACAGCCAAAATACTGCAAGTACAAACAATGTTCCGATGGTATCACTGCTTAAACTGAACGTATCCATCAATTGAAGGTGGAACCCACGAGAGATATGGCATCTCAGGAGCCATGATCGTCACTGGAATGCTCGAAAATACGTCAAGAGCCCACGGAATATCGCACTCGGCCTCAATCCGATACGAGCAACGGACCATGATGCCTGTCGTAGACGGCGGCATCGCATTCGATCCATACTCAGTCGTAACCAGCGGTAGAGGCAACGGCTGCGACGACTTTGAGCCTGAAGACACACCAGGAAACGACTGCATGCAAAGCTTGCGCGTAAATGTTCGAGTGCTGCCGCCATATTTAGGCGTGAGATGGATTTCCTGGTACAAATAGCTGCGCAAGGCCGTGATCTCGACTTGCGACCGATTGTCGACGTCGCAGACCACGTCGGCAGTTTCGCCTGGGAAGAACACGTTCTTGTCCAGTCGGATGGCCAATTCACATTGGCCCTTGTTAATGCAGCACAGGAAATTGATGTTCTCCACCCTGGAGTCGACCAATCGCTCTGAGACGTTCACTGTTGGCTGCGAGTGCACGACCAAGTGGCAGTCCGCCTTGAGATCCGACGCGAAGAAGCCGTTCACATCTAGCGTGGTCTTGAGTTTGTACTTGATGTGCACATTCATATCGCGGACATCGTCAGAGTGGAATGAATCGAGATGGAAGACGCCCGGTAGCGTATGCGGGAGCTGGTACTCGAATGGGTACATGTACTTGCCAGGTACATATTCATGCGGCAGCGAACAAATCACGATCTGTGCGTACAAATAAACAATAAATAATCTAATCGGGAGTGATAAGTGAATCCAAACGGCATATAAACAAACACACCTTTTCTTTAAAGAACTCGTGTTCAAACTTGTGGTGGTCGTCATCCTTCCAGCTCACTTTCTCTTTGCCTGACGCCTGGAGCACGAGCGCTACGCGTACAAATGCGATTTGTGTTCGTTAGCGCACTGTGGCATCTGTAGCGAATCATTTACGCAACCTACCATCGCACTGAATGTGCTCGTACACCTCCACGTAGATCGTGCCCACGATAAGCTCTCCTGCGTAGTACGAAGGCTTGTTCACTGACAAACCGATCTTGCCCTTGGAGTCCAATCCGAACGCCTTGGCCAACTTGCCCATGATCGCTTGCCTTTTGTGTCGCTTTTCTATTTGTGGAACCGTGCGTGTGGCCACGAATTTTTTCCACCTGGCCCTGATTTCTGTGGGTACATTTCGACTTTTCCATCCACCAATGTGGCCACGTTTATGACCAATCTGGGCTTCGTGCAACGCAGCTGTTACTTGTTGGCTGCTGGGCCAGAAGTTCTGACCCAGGAAAGCACCAAGTTTTGCGAGGTGCTTGATCCAAGTCAGATCAGAACAGTGTGTCGAATTTAACAGATTTTGTCGATTGGAGTCCAATACGCGTTCTCTCGTTGATGAGGTAAATTGGATTATAAGAGTTATTCCTGCCTACTGCCCTTTTGATTCTCATCTAGTCCTGCAGATCAATGAGTCCATCCTTAGTCATACAGCATCCATGCTCATTGTCAATCGTATGTAGGCGTGCAATCTGGTTCGCCACTGGATCTGTACAGGTACCAGATAAGTTAGTTTTCTTGGAGAGGTAGTTTGTTATTCAGACTCACAAGTTGATAAACAGACAGTATCTGCTAGAATTGCCATGTACCTCGTTCACGCATCACCAATGGCAGAAAGCGCGTTCATGAGGATGTCAATCGAGTCGAACCCAGGGAACAATATCCAGCAGAGCCGCGCGACGTGCTCGTTCCTGCCGGGGATTTCGCAAAACACGGAGTGATTCAGAAATGTTTCACAATTCCAACCTTTGGGGACCAAACACGAGTTCTCAGTCAGGACTTTGACATCGATAATTTTAATCAGGTTATAGAGGCAAGAGAGATTCTTTTGAGCAAGCCAATAAAAGCGGTTCGCGCGTAAATATAAATATGAAATGACCTTATAAATTTCATGTGAGCCTGGACAGAAACCGATGGCATATGAACGTGCCTGCTTCACTCCAAACGTAACTGATTCCGCTAGGCTGTGTCGTGATCTTTGATTGGCGGTCATGGACTCGACCTCATGCTCTCAATGCTTGACTCCTGTGAACGGTGTGTGTTTTGGCAATAAAAAGGCGTGCACTAAAGCTATAAGATCATTTTGGATCTTGTCATTAATCAGGCCACAACAGGAGCTCCTGTGCCATACTATAACCGGTCGTCGACCCACGAAACTGCACCCCAGAGGCCCATTTTACTATGTATGTGATCATCATATAGAATCTCAATAGACTGACTTGCCATGCAAGTGATGGAATCTGTACTGAAGGATGTGACTCCCATGAAGTGTGTCTGGTGCATTTTAATGAGACCTTTAAAACCCTATACATACTACATCAGCTGACTGAGAACTCCGTGTTTGATCCCAAAAGATTGGAATTGTGAAACATTTCTGAATCACTCCGTGCTTTGCAAAATCCCCCGTTCCTGCCGGCTGAAATATCTGGATGTGAGGTGAGTAACAGGTTACTGATCGCAAGCATTTTGTGGCCGTCATGATGGATTGACGTCGTTTCTTAGTATTAGCTATTGTACTTTATCGACGTACTTGGCTATCTCCTCACTCACCAATAGGAGCCTCAATTGCCCAATTCTGCGCATAAAAAGCGAATATTTGGCTGACCAATAGTTGAACATGGTGTTGCCATATGCAGCTCGATTTTGCGTTTGTGCTGAATGTCTGTCGACACTGATGCGATATACTTAGTACTGAATGAAACTCACGCATGGACGCACAGCTAAGCGTCTCGAGGGTTTCCGTGGGATCTGTGGGAGGCATGTGTTCTATTAAAGAGCAAGAGCAAGTAAGGTTGGCATGTATGAGCATCGAAGTCTAGATTGGATGCGAATTTGTCTCTCTTTTCAACTGCGATATTGCTGCTCATTGGTGATGTTCAATCAAGCCCATAAAGTGGGATCGTAAGAAGAAATAGTGTTTCTTTTGGATTTCTTCAAACTAGATTGAATGGAACGTATGCGTTGACAGAATGTTCCACGACATCAACGAATCTGCACAAGCCACAATGGTCGCAGGGACGCTAAGATCAATGTCTCTGCCCCAAGGAAGGCGACACTCGACCCCAATGCGATACAAGAGCCGCGTTAGAACTCCCTTTGTTGATAGCGGCATCACTCTGATCTCGTACTCTTCCGATACCAGAGGTAGGAATAACTGTTGTGACGATCTTGAGGCTGCAGCCACCAAAAGGTTGGAAGCAGAGTTTCCGTGAGAACGTCTGAGTTTCGGCACTTGGCTTGGATAAGAGGTGGATGTTCTGGTGCAGATTGCAATACATATTCGCAATGGCGACTCTCGCTCGATTGTCAACGTCGCAATCCAATTGGACTATTTCGCCAGGCTGGAATACGTCCTTCTCCAGTCGAATGGTCAATCCGCACTCGCCCTTGTTGAAGCAACAGAAGAGTATCATGTTTTGTTCTGCCGTGCTGATCAACGGTCCAATTGTAGCTGCGACCATTGCCGGTTGCGCCTGAACAACCAAGATCCACTTGGCAATGATGCCCACATTGAATATTCCTGCGTGGTCGTGAGAATATACTCGACATCGACGTTGACAATGCCAAGTGCTCGATCTGACCTGAATGTATCGAGATGGAAAACGCCTGGAAGAGTGGACGCCAGAGGGTACTGGAACGGGTACACGTAATGGCCTGGCAAGTTCTCATCTGGCAGAGAACCTGATGAAAAAAATATAATTTCAGAGTCTTATACTTCGAACTATTAATAGTAAATAAATTGAGATCGAGGAAACACTGAAACTGTCCTGGAGAAACACGGGCGAATGACTGAATGCGTCCTCCTCTGACCCCCAATTCATCTTGTCTGAGCCTGGAATCTCGAGAAAGAGCGCTGAAGCACGGTAGCGTCTCGTGAGACCGCCGTGCTTTTGAATTCTATGCAAGAAGTGCACGCACTATTGCACTGGATTGGCTCGGAAACCTCGACCAATATGGTGCCAGTGACGACTTCGTCTGCAGTGAACGACGGCTTGTCCACCGAGAACACGATCCTCCCCTTGGGTATGAAGCCGAGCGCCTTTGCTACTGTAGCTTGCCCATTCTCTCGAATGGACTAGTTTGCTACAGTAACAGTTGCGAATCTGGAAGAGTACTGTGTGATGAGATGCAGAGAATATCGAAATCGCATCTCATCACGCTTTACTTCTCATGGAAGCGTCTGAATTCACTTCCTGTAGCTGCAGCTTCGCTGCCCATCAAAGCGTTAAGGATTATGATTCGATTTAGGAAGATATAGAGTTTGAAGCCTGTATTTCTTGAAAACGGTTTAGTTTTGACCACTGAATTTCACAGGATATAATTTTTGTAAGAGTTGAATATTGAATCTGGTGTGATGCGTTGCAATCCTTTGGGAATTACATGTAAAAGATATAATATGTAAACACATTCTTCTGCAGGTGTGTATGTATCCGTGGGCACATATTGTGGCTGGTTAGATGCCACAATCGTCGCGGAGAACGCTCTCGCGCACAGTTTTCCTCCTCGAGAGATGGCACTCAGATACACTCGGACACCTGTGGTTGGCAGACCAATCGACGTAGCTCCAGGGCCAGAGGCAATAGCTGCATCGATTTTGAAGCCACATCTGACGAGTTTGCGCGGGAATGTTTCCGTCCTGGAAGTGGGGGTGAGATGCTGTGCACGGTTGAAAGGTCGGTGCTTTTCGATGGCACACACCACATTGACAGTTCAACAGTCTCACCAGTCTGGCACATACTCTTCTCCAGTCGAATTCCCAATCGCATGCCCTCTTTGATTAAGCCGATGAACTTGACGTTTGACAGCTGCGTGAATCGACAGCTTAGCCGCAAGCATGACTGTCACTAGCTGTGGATACGCATGTAAAATTACAGTCAGCGTTAGGATTCCACACAAACAAGCCGTGATGTGCAGTGTGGCTGTTAAGTTGTTCTATTGTCCTGGCAGATTAAAATGCCCCTCAAAAATTGTTTACCCATAAATACTGTCACATGTATCGGACAGGACTGGCTTTTTTTTTAATGGAAGGCTGTTCCTTTGTGTTCCATCTCGTATCGTCTGATTGTCAATGTGATCAGCCAACAGATTCGACAAAGACTTGAAAAATGTGTCTCTTTGATTCCCTCCCTGCACGACAGCTGCAAAACATATGGTGAGCTGATGAAAAATTCCCGTTTTTTCAGGTAAAAAAAAGTAAAACTCTATGTTTCTATAAACGAATAACCTCTATTAGGCAGTATGCACTTAAAAGGATACATGCATGATGGGCAAAGATCCAACAGCTGTTGAAGGTTCTGGTTGCTCTTGGTCTTGCTCTGCGTATTTACGCTCGAATTCTTGCGCATGCCTGCCTATATGCTCCCTCCCATTGGTCAAAGCCGATGGTGGAATACGCGCGGTTGAGCTTACGGTCAAGTTCGTCGACCTTGTCAGAAGGAGACATAGCGATCTGGTTCTTGATAGCCCCCCATATGAGCTCAATCGACTGTAACTCTGGATGATATGGGGGGAGGGGGTAGAGGAGGTAGTGACCGTATTTGCTAGCGATTAGCTGAGCAGCGTAAACTGGCTTCGGTTTCACTACTTTTACCAGGCGAATGAGCTCTGGCTTCTTCAGACCACTGTCATGAGGTACGTACCCCCATATCGTACAGCCACGATGAGAGAGTAGCCTTTCTGTCCTTGGTGGTCGGCGATGGGTTCGTGATGCGCTTGTGGTATTGCGCGCCGTCCATGTAAATACGGCACGCACCATACCGCTGAAGGTCTATGCATAGGTCCGTGAGCCACCGCTCAAACCGGGTGCTGTCGAAATTGCCATGATAATCGATGTCATCTTTTTTGTCGGACAGCCAGTGGGTCAGCTGGCCCACCCACTCTGCACAAATCTTGTTCGTGTACTTCTTGAAAATAATGCCTGCAGCGACGATACAGCAGCGCCGTCCAGCTCCGCTGCGACCGTACCGGTAATCGCCATAGTTGAGCCAAGTCTTGCCGGCGACGTGGTTCAAATTGCAATAGGACTCGTCCAAATACACCTCTGGTGCGCGAGGATTGGACCCAGCGTTCAAATTGGACAGCTTTTTCTTCAAATACTCCTTCCTGAAGCTGATTCTTCCGGCTGGATCTGCAGTCAGGTGATGGCCTTGGACTCGAATGTAGTGCATGCCGTTCCTCTTCATTGACTCGCTGATGGTACGGGAAGGGAAATATAACCCTGTAGAATTCAATATTTCATCCTTGATGAGAACAACAGTGGTCGGTTGATTGGTTCTATTTCGGGTGCTGATAAATTCCCGAATAACTTTGCTGTAATTTTCAATTGCTAACTTGGGCTTGTAGCCACCAGAGCCTTGGAGGCAGACAGACCGGCATCGCCATGCAGCTTCCAAAGCGCTACAACGCGCGAAACGGTGCGTTGGTCGCATCTCAGATGCCCAACAATCACATCGCGGACGGGCTTGTCGTTCGTTTTGCGTTCTTAGCGATTTCGACATACTTGCTTCATAGAGACTGACGATAATTTCTTTTTCCGACATCGAAAGATGAGGCATTCTGGGTCGTGGATTGAAAACGACAATGATTGAGAAGGCAAACTCGCCTGGATAGTTAAAGAATTGAATAGTGGAGAAAATGAGCCCAACGAGTGGATCACAGCTTTCTCCCAACCCCAACTAGAGCTCATTGAGTGTGTAACTTTTTGTGTTGAGGGGCATTTTAATCTGCCAGGACAATTGACGTCTGTTTTCAAGTCCGCAAGGAAGTCTGACTTGAATAAGTCAAAATGGAAAATTTCGGGAACGGAAGATGGAGCTGCCATTAATGCTCGAATGGGTACGAGAAGTCGTCAGACAGATATTTGTGTGGTAGCGCATGCATCACAATCTGCAAGAAAACAAATGGAAGAGCCCCAAACTCAGAGACGTACTTTGACTCCGAGAAACACTGATGCGTACATCTTTTCCTCTGGTGCATTATAAATAATACGTCTACCTAGTACATCTTTTTCTCACATACAAGGTCTTACACGAAATTAGTTACTGGTGCGTAAACGTTGCTCTTTGAAGGTGACAGCAACGTTTACGCACCCGTAACTAATTGTAAACGTTGCTGTTTGAAGGTGACAGCAACGTTTACGCACCCGTAACTAATTGCGTGTAAGACCTTGTATGTGACTTGCAACCATGCAATGCGCGTACAATCACACTTTATTGGTTCATCTACTTGCACGGAAATCGCATCAACAATGAATTCGCCTGAAGTGTACAGAGGCCTGTCCACCTACAACTCGATCTTGTCGTCGGAGCCAAAGCCGAAATCTTCGTGTAGTCCCATTTTCACGATCTTGTCTACTTCGAAGTACAGTCAAAACCCATCTACTGCACTCCCTAAAAAAACATTAAACTATATTTTATAAAAACAGAACTATAAGGTACTGGAGGATTAAGCTTCCTCCATTTGAAGTAGACTAAGGCGTACCGTAATGTCTATCTCAGGGGGCACGTTCTGTGCCTGCTGGTACAACAAGTTGCAGTGCCGCAAGCAATTGAAAGCCCCAGGCAGCTTGATCATAGTCATTGCCTGTCTGACGTTCTGTGTGTATGGGTCCGAGTACCCATTCATCTAGCGTGCACGCCAAAGTCATGTGTCTTTGGGGGTAGATACGCTTAAGAGACGCAATGATGCCTCCATCTCAAGGCTGCAACCGTGCTGTAGTGTTCTTAGGCAAAAACCTCACTGTCAAATTGCCTAGTAACACCGTTAAGCTGCTCCAATCCAACTTGTGGCTTGGGGCATTGTCTATACAGTGAGGAGGAGTACATGACGGTCTTAAGTGTACCTACTAAAATTTATATCCTGACACATATATCCTGGCATAAATTATCGTCAGGGTGCAGTAACCACATTTACTTTTTGAGCCATGTGGCAATGAAAAAGTGGTACAGTACGAGCCCTGTTTTATGGGTTAAGTTCGACAGATATATTTGGGTACACTTATCTGTGGGTACAGTTGAATTTGTAGCTGCTGCCACGACCCATGTGGACTGCAAAAGAGGCAGTCATCCAGTGTAAATAATATTTGTCCCAATGGAGTGTTGCTTGCTCGCACGCACGACATTCAATAGACTGTCGTAAGTATGCGGTACGTCGGCCAAAGAGGCAACAGATCACTGTGTCGTTTGTGGTAATGTATAGGTGGTCTTTTTTCCGGATCCGTGACAACGCGAACACCGTTTCTAGTAAAGTAGATAAATTTCATGAGGTTTTCCTTAAAATAACAATTCGAGCAGCTCGTCTACACATTCTTCTAAGCTTGGGCTGCCTTCGAGCTTGTCCAGCAGATCGATATCTTCAAAGTCGAGCTCCGTAGGCGCTTCAACTTTAAGACTGGCTGGAGAATTGGGGCTGCTGTACTTGTTAAGAATAGTCACGGCATCTTTCATCGTGGGTGACGCCAGTACGCTGCTTTTGTCTGTTGGGGATGAAGGCTGAGAGGCAACTGGTGCGATAGAGACTGACAACAGCTGTTCGGTTGATTGCCCCATTGCTGCCGTGAACGAGAAAGAGCAGACGTCCGTAGGCGTAGCAGTTCCCATAGTGCGCAATCGTTCCTGCATGAGCGACTCCTCTGTAATCTTATGGCCACGATGCATTCGCATAAGCGCCTGCTTGGTGCGCAAGCCGCGCAGTCGGCGAGCCGCCTTTTGTCGGTACTTCTGTGCGTGCGTCATGGTCTGGCGCACAGTGCGTGTGCCAATGTAGGCCGAAACGAGCTTCCAGGGGCCGTTGCTGTAAATTTTGATCGCATCCAGAAACCGAGCATGCTCCTGGCGCGTCCAGACGCCTGTGCCCATGCCGCTGCGCGAGGCCTGACTGTCGTCATCGTCGCTTCCGGACAGCGACTCGTTCATGTCTACATCGTCACTGAGATTCGTCTCGATCTTGAGCGACGACAGATCGCGTTGGTGCATTTTCATAGAGGGAGAGGCACGTGACGCGACGTCCATGTCGCGTGGTAAGTTGAGTTCTGGAAAGAGGCGGTGTGGGCCACTGGAAGGCGGAGGAGGAGGCGGAAGGAGGTGGATCGGTCGGTTGGAAAATCCAGGAATGGCAACGGCTGCTCCACCCAGAAAGAACAGAAAACAACCACCCTGGCGCACGCGCGACATCCGAATGATTCGCCGCAACTGGGCGGAGTGGTTTATGATATCAGAGCTACAGTATATCCCGGAAGGAGGATGGGAGAGGAGGAGGAGCAGCAGCACAGCGACCAGAGTGTAGGTTCCGTGAGGGGTTTTAAAGAAGAAAATGCTGTTGATCCGCTCGCACAGACGTTTCGATAGAGAAACGTGGATTGAAAATTCCGATAAACACCTCTGCAGGGTCTTTCTCAGTCGTCATTCTTACTTGCCTCAAGAAGGAAAGGCAAAGAGGCAGGGGGAAGGAACAATGCGCGAACATGTCGCAGTGGATCGTGAACACGGGGGAAACTGGCGAAGTGAGCAGAAGATTGCACACTCACGGTACTGTTCAGCCGCCATAAACAACCTCAAAATCTAATCATGTTCTTGATGAACCTTCCTTGATGGCGCCCTGAGGCGCAATCATAATGATAAAACTGAACTGCATATGAAAAAAAGAAAATCAGTCGAGGTCGGAGCGAAGGGCCGCCTCCGTGAAACTATGTATCTGCAAGCACGCATACCGGCCACACGCGGTGTAATCCGAGCCCGAATCGTTCTCCGTCGTTTGCGCCGGGCAAAACGGAAGTTGAAGTGCAACTTAGGCTGACCAATCGGGTACAATCTCCTCCTCTCGACTAATCGGTGGAATGGAATGTGCAAAAGTGGATTTTTCTGAAAAAACCGAGTTTGCAGCTGACCCAATGTTTGTGGCTTTGAGCCGTTCGACACTAAATAGTAAAAAAGGGTCGAATTGTGTGGCCAAGAGTTGGCAGCTGGATTTTCTTGTCACGTGAAGTTCATACTCAATGGTGATTGTGGGTACACACTTACAAGCATTCGCGGATGATGGGTGCAATTCATCTCAGAACGTCACAATGTTGCCACTCTTGCGATGTTCTTTGTGTAGTCGTAAACACGGTTGACGCACAGAGATGCAAAGAGCAGCGTCCTACCCATGGTCTCTTGTGCAACTACGGTACTGTAGGAACATCGCATTCGTGTCGCACCGAAAGCGCTCAGTGTTTTGTACTTTTGAAAATGGCGTAAAAGCGTCTGATGGATATGGCGTAAACGATGTATGATGACTCCCTATTGGAGTAAAGTACGAGAAAGCAAGTTGAGATTGTGAATCTTCATGGCAACAGGGTAGAGGTATCCAATTTACAGTACAGTATGTGTGGTGGTCTGCGATGAAAACGGTACATAGAAATCAGCTTTACGGTATTGGCCGTGACCTTCACAACCACATATATTTTGGAAACAAAGGTGGGATTTCATGAAGCACAGGAATATGTGTAGCTGTAGGTTCTTGAAAACTTGCACGGTTGAGTCACCATACCTTGAGTTTATAAGGATTAGATGGTTTTTGCACTTAACGCAAAGCTTCAGCTTTTGCTATCAAAGTGTCACGTCAGAAACCGTTTGTCCTGTTTTCTTAGAAACAAAACGGTGGCTTATGTTTTCCAACGCCTCTATTTATTATTTTCTGCCAACTCGCAAGAAACCCGAACGAAAAATCGATTCGCCCTCACTCTCTTCGACATCCTCATTAACCACAAGCCAACCTTAGCCACAAAATGTAGCTGGGGGCTGGATTTTGTACAATTATTACATTTCATGCTCCATCGTAATACCAGTTGTCGCTCTTTCAGCCAAGCAAACAAGGTGCATTTGGGCGCAAGTAAAATTTTGCGGGTACATCTCAAACTGATTTATTTATTCGCATCAAAAGATAGAGTGCATTGACATATGCAGGATGATGACGGTACCAGTGTACCGGTCCAAGCGGTACACCATCCATGTCTCTGATTAGCACTCGTCATGGAGCAAGCGCTTGTTGATGCGCCCGATATGGCGTCATTGCTGCCTGTGCACGACGCAGAGATCGAGCCTAAACTCAGTCTCGGGCCTTCCGATGTGTCCGCCGTAGTCACATCTGCCGCTGCCCCAGTCTCGCGTGCTGTGCAGATCGTGTCGACGCGCTCGGACCGCGTGAAGGTCGTGCAATGGATGCTGGCGAGACACGACGCTGGCGAGTCGGCCTTTATCTCCAAGGCGGTCAAGAGCTTCCCTGGCATATTTTGCGCAAACAACAAGGCCAATTTGCAGAAGGCGTCCAACTGGTGGCACCGGCGCGTCCAGATCCTGGCCTACGAGGAGGAGGAGAGCCTACCAGGCGACGACGCTGACGCCATCCTCCTGGCGCCTTCCGGGCCCAGAAAGCGTGTGCGAGTGAAGGCAGGCGCAGGCAGAGGTCCCAAGCGTGCGCCTTGGGTTGTATGGCTGCACGAGCAGATGCTGCGCGAGTGTCTGCGGCTGCAGAGGTTCCAAGTCGCCATCTCAGTCCGCGTGCTCACGCACATGGCCGTTGAGTTGCTGACCGAGTCCACGGGCGAGTTCAACGCCAGCTTCTGCGACCGCGACGGAAAGCTGATCCGAGACAAGATCACGCACCGATGGATCCAGTCCTTCTGTGACCGGTACGGAGTCGTTCTTGAGCGGAGCAAGGTCAAGAGCAAATCCAAGTGCTAGCCCATCGGACTCCATTTGTCTCTTGTGTAATGTTAACGGCCTTTCGTCCACCATGCTCTGCTGTCTGTGTCTCAATGTCATCAAGTGCATTATTACTTAGAGACCGGCTTGGATTAGCGGCTTCAAGTACAGCTCATAGCTCTCGGCGACCTCCGTCTCGTTCAACGGCTCATCGCGCGCTCGCTCCACCAGCTTGCGATAGATGTCGCCGTCGTATCCGCCGATTGTCGAGTTGAGCTCAAAGTCGCTAAAGTCC
>JAADVW010000805.1:0-15140 GCA_023335875.1 Elongisporangium prolatum
AAGCAGCACGTGCGCCAGTTGGTCACATAGCCACTGCTCCCGTCTCTGCCACTGGCTCTGGAAGGCGTCTTCGTTGTCCTGCTCGACGTGAGGGTCTGGCTGCTGCGTCGAGCGTTTGGCCAGCGGCCGCGCGGCGTCTAGCTCCTGTCGCAGCTCGCGCAATAGCTCGTCCAAGTCAGCGCTGGGTCCGGTCCACGGTGTCGTCATCAAGGGGCGACTCTTTGAGGCAACCTTGCGGAATGAGAAGTGAAGTAGGTTACGCAAAGTGTAACCTCCAAAGGGTACACGATGGATCGACCAGAGAGAGGCGGTCACTCACGTCGGTCGAAGATTCGTAGAAGCGGGAACGAGTTTTTGTTGCCAGCTGGACGCAAATGGCCACGGTAAATCGCTCCGAAACCATACGTAAATCCTCGTTTTGATAAATGAGATCAGCCATGATTAATACGAAATGTTCAGTAAATCTTCGTGTTTATGCGGTCTTACATAAACAGATGTGCGCCTGTGCGGGAAAAATTGACACTTAAATCCTCGTTTTTATGTGTTTAACAATACGCAGCTGGGGAATCTATACGATGTAAAAGCCCACTATTGACACCGTAAATCTTCGTGTCTATGCGTTTAACACTCCGGATCTCTTGGCTGTCCGATTCGTACCGTAAAGTCAACCGTACACTACTCGTCCGATTAAGTGCGTTGACATAAAGAGCCGATTTTGGATCCATTGTTGTGCACCCATCTGATCCGGATGGCGGCCTCACGCGTGCTGTACGTAGACCGCGTGCCCTGCGGATGGGGCGAGGCAGAGCTGCGAGGATTCCTAGCGCCCTATGGTGGTGTATGCAGGGTCGTGTTCTTGCGCAGGCACAATGCGCTCTTTGCAGCGTACGACCCAGTGACGCTCGCATGTAACACACACCAGTCGATGTTGCAGGCGTTGGTCGAGACGCAGGATCTCGACACTGCGGCGCGCATTGTGCACGCAATGCCCAACATACGCGAGTGCGTGGATGGCACAATGGATGCTGATTGCAATGGTGGCATCACTGTGAGCTACTCGAGGAACCAGGAGCTACGCGACCAACGGAGTGCAACAGATCGCCACAGAAGGACTAAACAGCAGCGCAAGGAGCAATTCCAGCATCCAGAGTCTGCAGGTGCAATACAAGAGAACCACATTCTTCTTGTAACGGTGCAGAACCCGACATATCCGATCACGACCAATCTCATGTACAGTGTTTGCAGTCCGTACGGTCGCGTGGAGAAGATCGTGGTGTTCGTCAAGCGCGTCGGAGTGCAATGTCTAGTGCAGTTTGCAACCATAAGCGAAGCCAAGCTAGCGAGAGACATGCTCACGGGGCTTTCGATCTTTCCTGATTGTTGTGGACTTGTGCTCAACTACTCCAACCTACCGGTAGGTTCACAATACTCATGCTTCAGTCACCAACTGATACTCGCAAACGTCATCGTAGGAGCTCTTTGTGAAAGAGAACGGCTTGCGCACAAGAGACTTTCTTCAACCGGACCTGCCTCCAGTAGAGCACGACAGCCCCGTGAACCCTGGCATCGATTGGAGCAACCAGGCCACAGCAAACGGCTTTGACCAGCCAGCAGAAGTGAATGCTAGAGTCTCACCAGTGCTACTGGCGTGCAATCTACGCGACTGTGTGACTTGCAATCAATTGTTCAACCTCTTTTCGTGTTATGGCAACGTGGCGCGTGTCAAGAAGCTCATTGGGAAGCCTGTAAGCGTGCTTCGATTGATGACCTGGAGCAGTCTGCTCACTGTACTTCGATTGTCCAGGGCCATGCATTGATCCAGTTCTCCAGTCCGGTCTGCGCTCAGTCAGCATTAGTGCACTTACGAGGCTTCACTCTGTTTGGCCGCTCGCTCGAGATCAGCTTTTCCAGACACTCGTACATTTCCATCCGACCCGGATCACTATCATCCGTTGCAGCAACGACCACAGCCTCGCCCATGGTAGACGGGGACACCAACTTCACTGGCACTGGATTAATGCCCAACACAACTCAAATGTGCGTGAAGGAGTATGGACACGGGCTTAATCGTTTCACGGGCAAGTACAGCCACTCGACCAAGCACATCTACAGTCCGACCCGTATCCTGCACATCTCTAACCTCGATGCGACCGCCACTGCCGAGGTACACCAACCACTCGCTCCATGCCCAGCGACCTGACCAGCTTATAGTGTTTTTTTGATGAACGCTGCTTGCAGGAATTAAAGCGCCATCTTGCGGACTGTTTTGGCGCTATCCATGTCACCGTCCAGCTCATGCGCAGCTCAAACGGCCATCCTCAGGCGCTCGTAGAGGTCAGAACGAGCTCTTGTCTCAAGAGCAGATGCTCCTCCACTCACTGTTGCTGCCTGTTTACGCCTCTTATCGCAGCTGCTGTCGCTGGATGCGGCCACGAACCTGCTGGCCCAGGCGCATAACTCGCATTTCGTTGCGCGTCGCTTGAAGATCGCGTTTTCCAGGCACACGTTGCAACATTAACCGTTACGTAACACGCGCATGTACTGTAGCTGCTTGCAATACTGGGCCCCTGGACGCTCAGAGGTGCATGGTGATCGCTTTTTTTGGCGGCAAAGCGAAGGCCGAGAGGTCCTCCCTCCTCCTCCTTGTTTCGCGTCACAGAGCGCTCCCGTGGCGGCTTCAGCGCGCGATCTGAGCGCGAGATAGACCAGAGAGCCCCATGGCGGAGGTTCGTGCAGCTCTGAACCTGTCATTCGCTTGATACGCATCGTTACAAGTAGCTCATAGTGGGTCGTTTTGGTGCTGTTGTATAGAAAAAGCAAGCGTCGATCGCGGCGTTTTTCTCGCCCTCAGCAGCGCCGCGCAAGAGCAGCAAACGTCCAACAGATGGGAAGCCGTCGCCTGTAGCAGTGAAAGCAGCCAAGATCTCAGCACCAGCCTCTGCAGAGAAGCCATCGCCTGCGAAGAGCCCAACAGAAGACGCGACAACTACCAGGACCAACGAGGTGACGCCACCACCGTCGACCACCACGAAGCGAGTACGGAAGAACTCGAAGAGGTGCGCGACAGCCAAAGAAGCGCCGGCTTCGAAGCGCAGCAAGACCGCGAGTAAAGCGGCCAAGGCAGCGCCTCCTGCCGCTGGCCGACAGGGCGTTTCTCCTCACATGCTGGGCGATGATGAAGACGAAGACGAACTGTTATCGCCCCCTCAGCCACTGAAAGAGACAGATCCAGCCACAAAGACCGCACCAAAGGTCAATGATGCAGCTACTAGACAGCTTGTGCATGTTGATGAGAAGGAAGAGCAGCCAAAGACCGAGGTGGAGACTACCAAAATGCCTCCAGCCACACCAACCATTGTGATTATGGATGATTCCACTGCTGCATCGGCGGACGGAGAGGAGATCAAGGAGCAACTAGAACAAGCAGCGGCACCGCCTAAGAAGCGTACGCCTCGAGCCAAAGCGACACCTGCAGCAGCTGAGAAGAAGGCAAAAACTCCCCGTAGATCGCCCAAACAAGCAGCCAGTTCAACCATATCAGAGACGAACAAGGCTGCTAAGACCGCCTCACCTTCTGGCAAGCCTGTTGTGATCGACGTGGACGCGTCTTTAAAAGGAAAAGCCGACGATGCTGCTGTGGTGGTGGTGCAGGATCCTGCATTAGCTGCACGCATTGAGAGCTATCGCATCAAGATTGAAGAGCTTACGCGTCGATGCACGAAGTTGTTAGGTGCAAGTAAGGATGATGCAGATGCTGAGTTGGAGCAGGAGATCTATGGCATCGCATTGGATCTAGAGCTGGACGCCAAACAGGAGAACGATGCGAGCATTGCTCGGGCGTTTACTGCCATGAAGAAGCGCACATCCACAGCTGATGCTTCAGCTCCCGTTGAATTTTCAGATGAAGTGAAGGGATTCATCGCCAAGCACGTGCAGGGCAAGTCTGACAACCTGTCTGCGCTCTCCAAGCAGGTCCTCAGGTGTTTGCAAGCAACCGTTTCTGATGCTGATACAAAGCAAGACAAAAAGAGCACGACCGATTCAATCCTGATGCGACTGGAAATGGAAATCAAGATGCTGGCGCAGCGCACGGCGTACGGTAACCGTCCAGCAAAGGCGAACCTTTTCGAAGACACGGCTGCTGGCGCGCTCTGGATCTGGGAGATCGGTAACGTGGACAAATATTTTGGTGACGAATCGCAGAAGACGATCAAGCGAATGCGAAAACACCGGAAACGTGTCGGACAGCAGCTGAAGACTCTGGCTCGCGTCGTGCAGTTGTTGCATCAAAGTCCAGTGGACGAAGCGAAAGTGAGTGCAGAGGAAGCTAAGGTGGGCAAGTTTGTGCTGCTGATTGAATCCGAGACACAAAAGGCTCAGGACAAAGAGCGCAAGGAACAGGAAAAGCGCCAAGCAGTTGAAGACAAGAAGCGTGTCGAGCATGAACGTCAGCAGGCCAAAGAGGACGAGAAGAAGAAACGAGCTTTGGAGATCGAAGCTGAAAAGGAGCTGGCATCCAAGCGACGGAAGTCGATGGTGAATTATTTCCGATCCATCGCATCTGATGAGAAGGCTGCAGCTGCTGTTACAGGCGATGTTGTGCAGATAAAGTCTGCTGGCTTAGTGCCGTCGTCTCAAGCGGTAACATCTGACGATGGTGACTTGACGATTATATCGACCCGAAACGAGAAACTGGCGCGAATGGATGCGTCTATCGCATATTTATTCCCAGAAGAGCCACGCTCGCAGGAAGACTTGCGTCCGTCAACCGTACGTGGGTTGCTCTCGCTGCAAAAGCCACGCATGGTCACAGCTCGAGAAGGTCGTTGGAGCGGCAAACGACGACGTGACCCGAAATTTGGTATCATGAAGTTTTTCCAGTTTCACGAGAACTACCGGCCGGCGTTCTACGGCACATGGAGCAAGCACAGCACGATTTTCCGTGGAGGGCGACGGCCGCTGGCTCAGCACAGCTCTCTGGATTACTCGGTGGACAGTGATGAGGAGTGGGAAGAGGAGGAACCTGGTGAGAGTCTGTCAGGTGCCGAAAGTGACGACGATTCCGACGAAGATAATCTGGATTATGGCGACCAGTGGCTCGCATACGAAGACGAAGTGGACTACATGGACGAAAGTGATAACGAAGATGCCCAAGACCGCAAAGAGGACATGCTGGCGTCGCCTACTAAGCGGAAGATCCCAGCCCAGCTGGAAGCGAAGCAACGACCTCGAGTGGCTGGTGGCAAAAAGAAGAGCCAGCTGACCAAGATTGCACCTCGAATCGAAGGTCCGTTCTGGTGTCATGTTGCGGGCGAGTGCAGCGAGCATTTCGATGGCAATTACACTGTGCAGTTGCTTCAAGTGCCCAATTTTGAGTCGACCTTAATGCAAAAGGCGAAAGAGCAAGAGGAGCGGCTGGAACAAGAGCGACAGCGAGTGAAAGAGCAGCAGGAAGCCAAACAGGCTGCCGCTGCTGCAGCGTTCCCATCGCCCACGAAGCCGCCGGTGCATTCTGCAGTGTCCACAGGTAGCAGCAAGAAGACCACCGGTGCGAAGAAACCTGGCAGTGAGAAGAAGACCAAGACTGCCAGTGATAAGAAAACCTCCGGCGAACCATCCGGTACCATCTCCAAGTCAACAACCCCCCAGAAGAAAGCTCGAGTTGCTCTTCATGTTGACAAGCCGACTGCTGCTTCCACTGCTCCAGCGTTGTCTGGCTCGTCTGCTGCTGCAAAGAAGGACATCACGACGTGGTTCAAAGCCCAGCCGTCTCCAGTGAAAACTGTTCCATCCAACGCGCTAGTAGAGCTGGAAGAAGAGGACGAGGAAGTAGCCGAGTTGTGAGCATTTCATTCCTCCCTTGTATTTGCGACGGCGCACTATTATAGGATAGAGTGTAGTTAACCCACCCCAATTCCTCCTCCTCGTGCATTGATTGGTTAAAATCTGTTCCCGCCAATTGCGCTGGCAGTTGGCTCAGTTGGCGCGTACAAGACGATGAACTTTGGCGAAGGAGGAACTGCTCCGCGTGTGAACAGCAAGACGCTGCCCACGTACGCAGGCCGCACGGTCGCACTTGTGGGTGCAGTCGAGAGCCACATGCCCACTGCGGTTGTGCTGCGCACGTCGGTACGGTTGCGGTTCTTGAACTGATACACACGGAGCTGCTCACTCATTTGCTGCTGCTCTGAGTAGGACGGCGCAATTGTGAACGTCAAGCCTGCGCCTGGCAGTGACTACAGCAGGTAGACGGATGTGCCTTGTGATCGTGCTGATGGTGGCGGTCTTGCACTGATCACTGTGTTGTTGGGTCTGTAGCAAATACGTCGAAGTGATTGGCCGCGTGGGGGAGAACAACTCGCTGCAGGAGTTCAAGGTCACGCCCTTTGGCGAGAACTTCGACCTAGAGACGTACAATCAACTCGTGACGTTGGCGCAGACCAAATACCGAAGCCTGTTTGATTAGAGCGAGCGAGCGAATGCCATTCTTCCTCCAGATCGACGCTTTAGTACAGTCTATTTACATTGCAGCTGCTGCTGCTGCTTCTTCTGGCTGCGCTTCTTCGGTTGCTGCTACTGCTGGAGTCGTGTGCATGATAGCTTCGCTCAGTCGTGGCGCAGGCGTGGGTCTCTGGACGTCGCTGATGTGTTCCTGGACCAAGTGCTGGTGCAGAAACGGCGTGTAGATGCTCTTGTACAAGTGGAAATGGCGGAAGTACGTGTGCGTGATAAAGTCCACAATGGCTTCCACCTGATCCGGCGAGAAAAGGCCCACGCTGGTTGCAGATACAGCGTTAGATTCTACTTGCTCTCTCCAGCAGCCACTCACCTCTTGGGCGACCGGTTCAAGCTGTGCGCCAGCAGCAGCGACTGGAAATGCGCATAGCTCGAGGGCAGGTTCGTACTGCTGCGACGAGCAAAGTCACGGTCCATGAGCGTGTGACAGATGCCCAGAAGCACTGAGATCTGCTCAGGCGTGAAGTTCTGGCGCCTGCAGAATGTATATCTTGAGTCAAGGAGCGGAGCTAGAGGCACTAGGGACTGATACTACAAGGCAGAGATAGCTGAAGGGAAGGATATGAGTAGTTGTGCAACTGGAAGTCCACTCGAAAGCCGTGGGTTTCGTCTTCTAGATCAAGTTTGAAGATCGTTGCCAGGTCTCTAGTGCGATACCAACAGCATTAGCTTGAGTCGTGGACTTGGATCATGGGCTGTACTGTACCTTCGACAGGTTTCAACGCTGTGCACCTGCGCCAAGTCCTGCAGCTGCTGCGCACTTACAAACTTCCACACAATGGCCTCTGTCTAAGAGACTCAACACATGAGAGCCATCCCAATGAGGCAGCTGAGCTACTCGCACCATGACAGCAGCTCTTGCGTGGTTTCCAACGTTCTAACCGAACACGTTTCTTTAATCATAACACTTATATCCGTTAAGCTGTTTCAAACTTGGTGTGGCCCACACGACGCTGTTTTGTGTGTGGTGCCAGTGCTTGATCATGATGCTCCAGCTCCAGCAACAGCTCCGCGCGCGACACCGGGCGCTAGTGCTGCGCTCCGCCAGTCGCACATTCGCCAGCGGCGCTCCGCCTCTGGACAACAACAAGAAGCCTCTGAATCCGACGCTGTTGGGTCCGTATCTGGCCACGAACCTGGAACAGTTCACGCCAGACGTCATCCGCAATTTCAGCATCGTGGCTCATATTGATCATGGCAAATCGGTACGTTGTGCATACGCTCTGCTGGTTCGCAGGACTCGAGATCCTCAAGCGCGTCTCTGGATGACGCTCAATTGTAGACGCTGGCCGACCGACTGCTGGAACAGAGCGGCAACATCACCAAGAAGGAGCGCGAGAGCGCGCAGCACCTGGACAACCTCAAGGTCGAGCGCGAGCGCGGCATCACGGTCAAGGCGCAGACAGCGTCCATGGTGCACTTCGACCACGATTCCGGCAAGCCGTACCTGCTTAATCTCGTGGACACGCCGGGCCACGTGGACTTTAGCTACGAGGTGAACCGCTCGCTCTCGGCCTGCGAGGGTGTGCTGCTGCTCGTGGACTGCTCGCAGGGCATCCAGGCGCAGACGCTCGCCACGTACTATGCCGCCAAGGAGCGCGGTCTGCGCGTGGTGCCCGTGCTCACAAAGATCGACATGCCGCACGCGCAGCCGGAGGACGCGATCCTGAGCATCTCGAGTCTGCTCAACGTGGATCCGGACGAGGTGCTACTGACGTCGGCCAAGAGCGGCGAGGGCATCGGCGACGTGCTGCCGACTGTGATTGAGCGGCTTCCGGCGCCAGCGTGCGATCCGAATGCGCCACTCAAGTGCCTACTCGTGGACTCGTACTACGACGACTACCGCGGCATCATCTGCCTTGTCAAGGTCGTGGACGGCTCGATTTTCCCGGGAGACACGATCGTGAGTTCGCACCAGCAGACCAAGTACGTTGTGCAGGAAACCGGTGTGCTGCTGCCACAGCGGTTTAAGACCAACGGGCTGCACGGCGGTCAGGTCGGGTACTTCGTGGCCGGCATGAAGACCACGACCGAAGCCAAGGTCGGCGATACGTTTTACCGCGAACATGCGCGCGTGGAGCCCTTGCCAGGCTTCCAGGAGGCTCGCAGCATGGTGTTTGCCAGCATGTACCCGACAGACGACTGTAGCTTTGAGGATCTGCGCACAGCGATAGAGAAGCTGACGCTCAATGATGCCAGTGTCACGGCCCAGCAGGAGACCAGTGGCGCTTTGGGCATGGGCTTTCGCTGCGGCTTCCTCGGTCTGCTGCACATGGAGGTTTTCCACCAGCGGCTCTCGGACGAGCAGAACATGCAGGTGCTCGTGACCGCGCCCATGGTGCCCTACACAGTCATCTATCCGGATGAGACGACCAATATCGTCGAGACCCCCGGCGCGTTTCCCGAGTCGACCAAGTACCATCGCATTCTCGAGCCCATGGTCGAAGCGTCGATCATCACACCAGCTGAGTATCTGGGCTCGATCCTGGCGCTTTCCAAGGACAAGCGCGGTATTCAGACCAACCTGGTCTATCTCGAAGACGAGCGTGTGATCGTGACGATCAACGTGCCGTGGCAAGAAGTCGTGACCAACTTCTATAACGAGCTCAAGACCATTTCGTCTGGATACGGTAGAATGACAGTTTTACTGCTTGCCAATCGCTCGTTAGCAATGCCTGACTCGCCTCATTGTCTGTTGTAGCGACGCTCAACTACCGTGAGATCGAGCCGCAGGCCTCGGATATCGTCAAGGTGGACATTCTCATCAACGGCAAAGTACTCGATGCGCTTTCGTTCGTCTGCCATCGCAGCAAGGTAGGAGCTTGCTTCAATGGCTTTGTGTGAGATCAAGCTGGATGCTTAACTGCGCTGCGACGTCCGCCAGGCCACCGTCGACGGTCGTGCGCTTTGTCTCAAGCTCAAGAAGGTGATCGATCGCCAGCAGTACGAGATCTCGATCCAGGCCTCTCTGGGCGGCAAGGTGTTCGCCAAGGAACGGATCTCACCCTTTCGCAAGGATGTGCTCATTAAATCCGGCAAAACTGTGGGCGGCGGTGATGCCACGCGCAAGAAGAAGCTCCTGGCCAAGCAGAAAGAGGGCAAGAAGCGCATGAAGACGGTCTCGAACGTACAGCTCTCACAGGACGCGTTCTGGTCTGTGCTGTCTAAGTAGAATCACTCCATTGCTTCAGTAGATGGGTCGGATAGAGATAATATTGCAGTAATACTTTTACACCAAATTAAAGCACCAGTTTCAGTGCATTTGCTTATAAAAAAGCTCAACTGTCACGATTGAGGTAGAACGTTTTACTATTCCTTCATCCTTACGATGTAAATATGCTTAGACAAGTTGTTTGACTAGCTTTCGAAATCAACTTCAGCGCAGATAATGTCCAGTTAAGCCGCAAGAGCGTGCTATTCACTACTTAAGTGCTCCAGTACAACGCAGTAAGCAGTATATGCATGAGCTTGATATACGAATACTGGCTGGTGTTGTAATTGAGGCCATTCGAAGACAGAAAGAGAGAGAGAGAGATCGAAGGAGCTGAATGGAATCAAATCTCCTAAACGATTTCTGTACGGTGACAAGTGATAATCCTGTCAATATGATTCGGATCCAGTCGCAGGCAGAGTCACAGTGGGTCATACACTCCGCCTTCCAGCGAGCAACAGCAAGAGTGGAGCATTACGTACAGAGGACATGGTGAAATTGCAGCCAATCAGTGCATAGCTGAAGAATCCGTTACGCCACATGTCGCATTTTTCGATATGGCGGATGCCAAGCAGCCGCCCAAAGCGCCAACCTTCGGCGCAGTCTTCGACGTGGATGGCGTTCTGGTGCGCGGCAAGAAGCCCGTCCCGGGCGCTCGCGAGATGTTCGAGCAGCTGTTGAGCCAGCAGATTCCGTTTGCGATCATGACCAACGGCGGCGGGTACTCGGAGAGCTACAAGGCCAAGCAGATCTCGGAGATCCTGGGCATGCGCATCCCCGAGGAACACGTGTGCCTGTGCCACACACCCATGCGCGAGCTGGCGGCCAAGCACGGCACCGAGCTTGTGTTGGCCATCGGCAAAGACTACGACGAGGTGCACGCCATCATGGCCAGCTACGGCTTCCAGAATGTGGTCACACCCGAGCAGATGCACAACCACTTCCCTGAGCTGTTCCCGGATATGAAGATCGCAGCCGACGCTGTGCCGCACCACAACCGCTTCGAGAACGAGAAGTTCGGCGCTGTGTTCGTGCTAATCGACCCATTGCTCTGGGGCCGCGACATGCAGATCATGATCGACGTGCTGTGCTCGCAGGGCGGGCAGTTTGGCAAGCACGATGGCGACAGCATGCAGCATGTAAGAGCTCTCCGTCGTCCGTGTTAGGTACTGTACGACTAAACGCTGCCTGTCTCTGTTAGGTGCCGCTGTATTCAGGCTGCTCGGATCTGCAGTTCATGGGCGAGTTCCATCTGCCGCGGTACGGCTCGGGCGCGTTCCGCACGGTCTTGGACGCGCTCTTCCAGCGCACGACAGGCCAGCCGCTGCAACAGACGCTGTACGGCAAGCCTGAGAAGATCACGTACGACTTCGTGGAGAAGCTCATCGATGCTCAGCACAGCAACGTCGAGCGCATCTACATGGTGGGCGACAATCCGCCGGCTGATATCGAAGGCGCCAACAACGCCGGCGGCCGGTGGAAGTCCATCCTGGCGCTCACAGGCATGCACAAAGGCCCCGAGAACCACCCGAAGCATCCAGCCTATCATGTGGCGCAGGACGTCGCGGCCGCCTTTGAGTTCATGAAGCAGGACTTCGCCCAGCGCCCGAGTCAATGAATTCTTGCTTCCATCAGTTATACCGGTCCGTGTACTGGGTAACTTGAAAGTGTGAGTGCTGGTGTTCCCCCACCCCCTTAGTCGATCACTATTTTTCAGCCAATCAAATCATTGTTAGAGCCATATCTAGCCAATCAGTGCGATCAGTGCGATTACGGGAACTTGAATTCCCGTCATCGTGGCTGCTTAGAACAGTCCAATATGCGCATCATAAGCGAATCTGCGCAATGGCTCGTCCTTCAACCTTCGGCGTGGTCTTCGACCTGGACGGCGTGCTGCTGCGTGGCGAGACGCCCGTGCCAGGCGCCAGAGAGGTGCTGCTGCAGCTGCAGCGAGAGAACGTGCCGTTCGCTGTCATGACCAACGGCGGCGGCTATCGCGAGGCCAAGAAGGCGCGGCATATCTCCAAGGTGCTGGGCGTCGGCATCCCGCCCGAGCACGTGATCCTGTGCCACACGCCCATGAGGCAGCTGGCGACCAAGCACCGCAACGACCTGGTACTCGTCGTGGGCAAGAACTGCGACGAATCGAGAGCCGTCATGGCCGACTACGGCTTCCAGAACGTGGTCACGCCTGAGCAGATGCACAACCACTTCCCAGAGCTGTTCCCAGACATGAAGATCGCAGGCGACGCTGTGCCACATCACGGCCGCTTCGAGAACGAGAAGTTCGCGGCCGTGTTCGTGCTCATCGACCCATTGCTCTGGGGCCGCGACATGCAGATCATGATCGACGTGCTCACGTCGCAGGACGGACACTTTGGCAAGGACGCCGGCAGGCAGCATGTACGTACGCAGGTCAATCGGCTCTTTAGCTGCTTGCAATGCGACTGACAGTCTCTTGCTGATGACTTGTAGGTTCCTCTGTACTCAGCCTGCGCGGATTTCCAGTTTGTTGGTGAGTTCCACCTGCCTCGCTACGGCTCCGGAGCCTTCCGCGCTGTGCTGGAGGCGTTGTACCACCGCACGACTGGCCTTGAGTTAGAATCCACGATGTTCGGGAAACCAGAGAAGACTTCGTTCACGTACGCAGAAGCGTTGCTGGACGCGCAGCATGCGAACGTCGATCGCATTTACATGGTGGGGGATAACCCCGTGACGGATATCAAGGGCGCAAATGGTGCTGGCGGCCGCTGGAGATCGATCCTGACGCTTACTGGCATGCATAAAGGGCCTGGAAACCACAGGGAACACACTGCCCATCAAGTCGTGGACGATGTCGCTGCTGCTCTTCAGTTCATCAAGATCGACTTCAAAGCATTAGACCGATCAAGTATGCTCTAATAGCAACTACCCGTCTGTTCCCTTCTACGCCATACTAGTGCGCACTTTCAGGCGTAACCAAGCGGTCTTTTAGTGGTCAAGATCTGCTTGATATTAGAGGAGATTTTCTGCAAACGGTCGGTTGGGCGTTGAAAGATTATCAAACGCATTGAAATCGTCAGGTCTGCTCATTCAAAGCGCCATGAAGAAACAAGTTGATGACATTGCTTGAAGCCAGAGAGGAATTTGCCAAGATATTGTTCGTACGGTCATATAAATTCGACTGTCTTGATAATCAACTGGACAGATATTTTCCAGCTGCGATCACAGCGATGGGCAAGCGGTTCAAGCGTGAGAGAAGTGTTTCTTGTGGGTGAAGACCTGCCTACGAAATGTGTCCTCAAATGATCGAGAGCCGCTTGATATGAAGGCGACAATGCAATTCCGCATGTTACTGGTAAGTTCAGTGTTTTGTCAGAGGCGGCATAGGTATTTCAAAGAACAAATGCAATAGCTCCAAGCCAAAGTTACCTTTCCAGTAAGGCTTCGTGACCTATTTCGATCTCGTAATCTGAAGTTTGGCAGTTCAACAACCAAATTGCCCGTTTAGTTAGTTGACTTAGTCTTTGAGTTTTGCTAACGAGCACATCTCTGTCGGGTTATTTGGTTATGAACGTGGCGGAAAAATGACGCGGTAGTGCGCTCGACGTTCCTACATGAACAAGACAGTGGCTGATCAGAAGAAGTGCGGACCATTTTTCACGGCCATTACCCTTGGCGACACGTGCAGTGTGGATCAGATGCTCGCTGAATCCCCATGGCTGATTACATGCGTATCGCGGAAGAAAAGCCGTCCAATTGATGTGGCGCTGAAGTGCCATGATCCCAATGCGCGCCAAGGGAATGCCACAGGAACTCATCAAATCAAGCTACTACTGCAATCGTGGGGGCGGTCGAATCGATTTGATGCGACCACACCATTCGCATACCAATCAAAAGAGCTAGGATTTGCTGTCTACTTGATCAGACGCATTGGATTGCTGTCGCTAATGGAAAAAGACAAAGTGTGGCAACTAATAACCAGGATTTTGCCGGTCATTTCTGAGGACGTCCAGCGCTTTGATTCTGATCTTGTCCAGCCTTCATTTCCTGGTCGCGATGTATTCACGTCCGATGACGTGCAAAGCAAATACGTTCTGCAATTCAATATTCAAATACTTTTTCCTGATGCCGACTGCATCACCGTCTTGCGGAGCTGCGCGAAATGTATGCCATGGAGAACCAGCTCGTGCCATTGCTGGAAGCTATGGAGAAGTACCGACCAACCATCGTTCGTCTGATTGTGTTCGTTGCCTCAACGACATAAAGAAACACTCCAAACTGGAAATTGTTGCAGATCCGATCAGTGGAATTGGCAAGCGATTCAAAAGCGTTTTCATGTGGTCGCAAGTGCGGGAATTGTTTCTGGCTCGTGCTCGAGGCGGTAGCAAACCATTTGGCATTGACCGCTTGATTGCTAGCCTTCCGGATGTCCTTCCGAGTTGTGGTTCAATTTTACCAGCCTTTCAACACAGACGCAGCCGTTAAAATTCTCTGTTCAGCTAACTGCTGTGCCATGGAAATGATTTCGAAGTATTGCGCCTGCAATCCGTTTGAATGGATCTAAAATGTGGAAATGGTTGTGATGTACCCAATTCAACATGGAAGTTCAGGATTCTGGGCGTCTTTGTGGGCCGACGCGTTTAATAAAATCGAAGTCGCTGGGTTTATACTCTGGAGTAGAACTGAATTCGTTGGAAAATAAACCCTGCAGATAGCTACGACTGTATGATTCGGCCACCTTGAGAATTAAATATGTCACTGGACTGGCAACATTTGTGGACTAGGATTTCTTTGTTTTTTTCCATGAAAGTGCGGCTGATGTCGATGAGTTTTGGTAGTCTGGTAATTAATGAAATCGATTTCTGCGTGGTTGATCGGAACGTCGGAACTATCCATCGTATTTTCCTTACTAGAAGCGAATGCGAAGCTCCTCAGGTCGCTTCGTTTTTTCGATTACTCGGAGCCTCAAGCGATGGAGGCAGCGGATCCAAGAGCTTCAGTGGTGGTCCGTGGTGCGAGTCGCAACTGACAAACTCAGCTATCGTCGGATCTGCGCGCAAAAAACAGTTCCGCGGATCCGACGGCAACCCAAGTCTGCTGAAGGTTTGTTTTTGTGCTCGTATTCCGGCAAAAGTGCTTAAACCGATCGCGCATCGCTGTGATCGCAGCTGGAATATCTGTCAATCTATATATCAAGCGGAAGCTACCTTATCGCTTTAAACAGAGGAAATAGATCGTCATCTATGTAGTCGTGTGAGCTGTTGTGGGCACTGCAAGAGCATGAAGATGAAGAAAGCCAAGACGATTTGCACTGGAATTCGTCATTCAAATAAATAAACAATGCTCTCTAACAAATACTACATGATCAAAGACAGACAAACGACCACACATCACAAGCTAAAAGACGCGATCGATACACCAAGCGACAAGG
>JAADVW010000806.1:0-15126 GCA_023335875.1 Elongisporangium prolatum
TAAATTACGACTGTAGGTTAAGTACTGTAAGTACGGTCAGGCCTAAGTACGGAATGGGTAAGTCAGCCGTTGTTTAACATTAAGTACGAGAGTCTTTAAGCTCAGTACTAGTGTACAGTGAAGAATGTACCGTCGGTGTACGTGGGGCAGACACAACCACCGCATTGATTAGTCCAACCACAGACTCAAAACATCGACGCCAGCAGACATTGGCATACCCACTGGGCAAGTGCCGTTTTGAGCCACTGAGAGCTTTCCTCTTACTACACACTGAAAAATACAACTTAATATTTAGTATAAGCTGCATGTCGATATAATTAGTACGGAAGGCTGGCAGAATCACTGGGTCAGCTTAAGCATAAACTTGAGGTTCACCGCAGTCGAGAACACGAACAAAGCCAAGAAGATCAGCAGCAACACTGCACTGGACAACTGACTGTATCCGCCGTAGACACGCAACTGCTGTGCATCCAGCTTCTGACGCGGCAGCACCGTGACCGAGAAGAACGACAGCGCCATGACTGCATGCGAGAGTAGCAGCCACATCAGCAGGCGGTCCATACCTTCCGCAACTTTGTACTTGACGAACGAGTTGACCACTTTCCAGCACAACGTGCGCATGGCCACTTCCAGAATGCTCTTGGCAGAGATGAGAAGGCCGATCATCGCGCCCTCGGAGCCGTTTTCCGCAATCTCCGTGGCCGGAATGAGCGTAAAGATTGTGATAAAGCCGTCGGACATGTTCATGAGGCAGTCGATCGTATCGTAGAGAGTTTGGCCGCGCAAGGAAGGCACGTAGAGTGCCAACACAGCCCGAAGAGTCTTGAGGCCGACTGGTATTGCCACACTGGCAGTGGCACACGCGCGCCAGGAGCTGTTGGACCAGTAGAACTTCCAAAGCACCAGGATCATCAGCCATGGAAAGTATCCGATGGCCGCACTGCGTAGCGCGATGTTCTTGTCTACTGAACACAGTGCGTACAGTGCTGCATTGGGCTTGCCGAAATAAAACCGAAGGAACGACACGAGGATGCATATAAACAGCACGATCTGCCACACGGCGCGCTGCTGGCAAATGCGAAAGAACGCGCGCAGGCCGTCCAATCGTGAAGGGCGGGGAACATTCGCCACTATCGAGTCGATAACACCCTGCGGCACTTGGACGCGCAAAGAGCGTTCGGAACAGTTGTAAATCAGGAATGGCAGCGGCATTATCGAAACACCTGCAGTCACAGCATAGCCCCAGACCATGCTTGTCTCGAGGTGGTACAGCTTGGTTGCTTTGATGTACGTTGTGAGGAAGTACGCGAGCCACATGCAAATGGCCTCGACGATCGAACGGAAGATGAGGTAATTGATTTGGAGTTGGCCTCGTGATGAGAGCGTCTCACGCTGCGAGAGCTCAATGATGCGAGCTTGAACAGCCACACTAGTGATCATTGTTCCGAGTGTTGCGCCAATGATGAGCACCATGTACGTGCCGACGTACCGGGCTTCCTGGTGTTGGGTGTCCGTAGCTGAGTCCGCAGTATACGACAGGATTGCCAGTGCAATGCACATGATGAAGCTGAGCACGCAGCCCAGCATCATGTACGACTTGCGGCGGTAACTTGCGATTGGACACAGATCGGAGAAGAGTCCAGCGAAGAGGGCCAGCGATGTGGGCAAGGCAAGCAGGGACTCCATCACTGTGGGGTTTTCGGAGCGGTGGAGACCGAGGAAGTCGATGAGTGTCGGTCGTAAAACGTAGCGAAGGACCCCAAAGACAAAGCTTGAAGCGAAAGTGGCCACGACCAGGCCCATGTAGTTCTTGGTGAAGAGCTTAACGCTGCCGCCTTCACGAAGAGCTCCAAATTGGTCGTAATTGAAGAACTTGTTGCCAGCTACGAAGCGATTGTTGTTGTCCGTTTCATCTCTTTCAGATGCCGCACTGATGCGCATCTCGTCGTCTCCGCGGTTTGTGGACATGCGAAAGAAGCTGATTCCGTCCTTGGGGTTGGACGAGATGCTGGTCTCCTTGGAGTACAGCAGGACTCCGCCGCTCTGTGTCATGGTTGCTGCTGCTGAATGGAAGTCGGCGAACTGAAGTGCCAGGTGAGACGAGAAACCTTCCACAGAGCATGCGGACACGTTTCTGGTGTGAGTATGTGACCGATCTCAGGAGATAGAAAGGGAATCAACTTTTCTACGATGGGGGAGTGATCTGTTTACTTGGTCTCAGTATTCGGAAGATCGCACGGTCAGATTTGCACCGCCTGGTTTTATGGAATGATCGATATGTCGCATCTCTTTGGTGTGGCGTAAACACATACACGCAGCTCAAACACCCGAAGAGGCGCTAAGAAGGTCTTGTTGTTTGCATTTAACGACTTTGCTTGGTATGTATTTCTGAATAGGGAGAGCGGTGGTTTGCGACACCAAGGTGAGCGAGCTACTCTATCCCTCGGCGACTCGCAGCCTACAGGATATGGCCATCGGCAATACCGAATTACACACCTTCATCGAAGCAACTACAGTAGCACCCAGCAAGTAGCCCTGTGAGTATAGTATCCGTATCTTTGAGATGGGCGCCTCTTATGCACCACTGCACCCTTTCTTCCCATCCACGCGGCACGTACATTATCGCTTTGTTGAGTGCGGATTCACGGGCTTACAGTACTGTACAGCACAACCGAACCATTGCGCTCTGTCTCTGTTCGCATTGAAGCTGGCGAATGGGTACATAGACACAGAATCCGATGACACTTTCGTTCCAAATGAGAGAATAAAGCCTAGAACATACGTGCGCTCATGAAAGTGCCAGGTTTGCAAGTTAATGCCAGCGGCGAGTGAAGCTCGTTCCGACAACCATAGGCGCCTGGAGTTTCTGCCGCACTGGTGATTTTATCACAACTCCAGAGCGATTAGAATCGTGCGTAGTCCGAAACGCAGACACATTCGAGAGAGCTACGTAAAACACTTTCACACTTAAATTATTCGCACTCATTAGCCATTTCGGTTCACAAATTGGGTTAACACTCGCCATTTGCAAAATGTATAAGGTGTTTTAGTCCCTAAATTTAGCACCAACGAAAGATCCATCAATCAAAATAGTAGCGATCATTGTCAATTGCTGAGGCCTTAGTGAGGACGACTGCATTACTTGAATATTAAATCATCAATTTGTTAAGTATTTATTCAGCATAGGCCCCAATCGTTTGTGTACTCAGAATATAGGTCAGAAATTATTTTCACGAATGCCAAAAAGAGAAAAAAGAACCCCTCTCGTCCAATATACAGTAACACTGCGGATAGACTTTTAATCGGGTCTGTTCTGGTCTGGGTCTAATGGGGTCTAGAAGAAGCAGCATACAAAACACAAGTCACATTCTCGACCCAAGTTGACCCGAGTGAAAGCCCCCTTTCGGTGAATCATAAATTCTCTATTGCCGTGGATTATTCAAAACGAGCAAAGATGATCGTCTGCTGAAGCAAACTATCGATAAACGCAACTGAAAGTAACTCAATAGTAAATATAGATCATTGGCCATATGCATATCAAATGCAACTATATAAGGAATCATCAGTCGTCTCATTGCCGCGCGTGTCAGCTCTCAAGGCTATCGTCACTGCTGTTACTTTCCATGCATTCGTCGCTGGTGGAAGTACTAGAGTCATGCAAACTGTAGCTGGTATCAGATAACTCATCATCATCCGTGCTATAGTCAAATCGGACGACATTGACAGCCTTAGGAAGGATAATTGGCTCACGTTTCGGCTGAGAGGCGCGTTTTGCAAGTACATCGCTTCGTAGTTGCTCCTGAGTTACTGCAAGTTCGCCAATTTGAGCCACGAAGCGTCGCAGACTGGGATGCGGGGTAGAGAAGGCGGAATTCATCACTCGGTTGTATCTTTCTAAAGGGTTGTTAGTCCTGTTGACCAGGCGACGACTGATGCCATGCACGTTCCACACGCTTGGCGGAAGCGTAATAAGCCAGGTTTTACGAAAATATAAGACCAAAAAGAGTTCCACTTATTTCTTGAATAAGGCAAGCCAAGCGCTTCGCAATTGTCATTTTCACATATGTTTCAATACACTAAATATGTCAATAACTCCATTTCCCATATCGATAGACACTTCGTTAGGAGAAATGCGATCTTTGATAAGACATCGCCGGATTGCTTGTTTATGGTGAAACAAACAGCCAACAATTTGCGCATCAGGAAACTGCACATCATCAACCAAATCGTTTGCGATTTGGTCTGGTTCCATCTGCTGATCTGTTGCCTGGAAGACTGAATGCAAAGCATTCCAATACATTTCCTGTGTCTTGGACGAGCACAAAACGTAGAACACAGGGATATAAAGCTTAGAGCCTCGATCGAAAACCATAAAGATCAGACACTGATAAATCCACGAGGAACACATCTGAAGGTTCCATCCACGAATAGTTGAATGCCCTTGTAGTTTAATAACGGTATCAAGTGTGGGTGACCCCATCCAATTAGCTTTCTAATTTGTCGGGCTTTTTGTCGTCAAGTAGCAGTCATGAAATTGAACGAAATTCATGAGCGTACCAGGCACTTTGTTCATGGGAAATGGCCACTTGGTGAAAACGACCAACTCCAAAATGCTTCATTCGCGTGCGGTAAACTCTTCGCTGAACTTGCTCACATGTTAAGCCACGGAGTACACAGTTTTGGTTTTTATTGTAAAATTGAGCATACACCAGGTTCCATATCGCAGAGGCCGTGAGTTTGTAGTCTCCAATAGAATAGGCATCTACTGCTTCTTTCATCTCAGCCTGAATGTTGCGACCAAACTGTATCTCTTCGACTTGCGCTTCTCCGTTGAGACCACAATAGTGCTGACCACGAACTGCATATTGCTGAGTGTCAAAAAGAAAATACAACGTGCCAGTGCACTTCATTGTTCGGTAGAAGCTGCAGCGGTACGTGATTCTAATGTTTGATTCCAACTTCTCGTGTATCTGCAGCCATTCATGAACGACCGTTTTGTTCGAGATACTAGATTCTTCTTGACCTTTCTTGGTGATGGTCTGCGCTTTGCTGGTGCTTGTTGACTCTTTAGTGATCCAGCTGTACGAGCTTTCTTACCGGCTTTCGTTCGTGCAGGTTCGCGTGGTGGGGTCAAGGACGCACGGGATTCACGAGATGAACGTCGTCTTGCGCTTGATATATAACGTGCTGCGAGCGCGAGTCTTCAATTGGTCTAGGTGGTGAAGGGCTTCGTGAGCTTCCTAATATCTGCGAAGCATCAGTATAGATGTGCAAGAGGCTGCAGAAGAGCTTGAATTTGAAGGCGATGGAGGAGGGTAAAAGTTCACGTCATAAAAGGTATCGTCGCCACTTGTGTCACTATAAGAGGCTGCTGCTTCTTCCATTCGATCGTTTCTGCCTGGTCTGTTGTGATGAAGGGTGTGAATGACAGCAGTGGGAATGTCTATCTGGTGGATGGAGGGAGCAGTTTCTTTTCCGTTTTACTTTAGACTTTGATGGCTTTCTTGGGCAAGCGCAGCAACCAAAACGAAACGGACACTGGGTGTGCATGTTGAAAGCAGAGCTGCTGTCGAAAGACCAGACCATTTCTAGACCATTACCAGAGTCTAAGAAGCAAACAAAGCTCATTGCAATTTTGCTGTACCTCCCCTTTTGACTTTGTAGGCAAAATAAAAATATGAGCAACCCGTTTTAACCTGGAGATTCCAATACTGTGGTCAAACATTCGTTTTATGGCAGGTATGATGCGTACAGACAACGACACAAAAAGCCGACGTCCACAAAAGCCGGCATTCGACAGTGGTCCACACCGCGTCCAAAGGTGAGGAATTGATTTTTATTGTCCAATAGAATTCCCTTATATTTATTTATTTTTATTTTATCCAATCAGATTTTCTGAGGTGACTGACTGCAAATAAACTAATTGGGAGCCATATCATAATAAAACGGAGATGCCGAAGCAGCAATGATACACCGTGGGTAAAATGGCAGCAGCCGTGAGACTTGCAGAGCGTGTTGAAACGAAGCGCAGGCATGGAGCTCAGCCGCACACGCGGAATTGTGTACTGCCGGTGGGCGGCATAGTACAAGCTCCAGACCTTCAGCGACTCAAGCAATTTAAATACGCTGAAGGGCAAGGAAGGAAGGGCTCGTTCTCGTTCGCACTACTTTTGTGAAGGACTAATGACGAGAAGAACAGGTATGAGATGCTACTCGTTTTCAGGATGATACTGTATATTGCGTGCTAATTTGTGTGTGGATTTAGTGGCTCACGGCGGCGGGCATGATTCGTTTTATTCAGGACGGATAACCTGACTGGCTAGGTGAGTACCCCAGCACCAAGAAGAGCAAACCCAGGAGCCAATTCGCCCTCGAGAAGTTGTGTCAGCGATTAGCGAAACGGTATGATATTATGCTCCTTATTTTATTAACTATGCTCTAACGCTGCCTATATAGTCACGGTTTTCAGCTCAGAAGTCCCCAGAGACCACAAGACGACTGAACCATTGCTTGCAATAAAGGCTGACTTTGCGGTTCGATTTTGGCGCACCTACTCCACTTACTCGCTCGCAGAGATATGCAACGTCGACGAAACTGCCATAAATTACGATATGCCGCCTCGTCGCATTTGGGCCCTGATATGATGCCGCGGGTCCGCAAGGGGTTGTTCACCAGTCGAGACACTCCGGTTGGATGACTCTAGAAGCTACAATCCGGGCTGACGGTAAAAACCTCTGTACATGCAGTTACCTGTTAGAGCTTCTTTCTATTTATATACATAAATTTGTATATGTATTCTTTATTCATAGGTAAAAACTGCAGTTACTTTTCATTCTTCGGAGCAAGCTCGGTGGGGTAATCGACCGCGAAGAGATTCAGGACCTACCGCATGAACTCTACTACACTGTGCAAGAGAAAGCATGGATGGACCCAGTAGGCTGGCAGTCTATGTGCGCAAACTGTTACAGTTTAAAATAGACTCGCCGTCACTTCTTCTTCTGGACAAATTCGAAAGTCATGTGTCAGACGAAGGAGTGAAGGTAGTGGCTGAGCAGGCGTGTGCTATAGTGATCCCTTTACCGCCCAACAGTACGGCTGAATGCCAGCCACTGGACGTCAGTATTATGGGCTAAAATCTCTAATCACAGGCAGTCACCTAAGTTGTGTGGATGTCTTTGACGAGGAAACAAACGAGCAAAATGCAGCAAGTTTGGCCTAAATCACGATCAGCGCAGTCCCAATACCGATAATGTCGACCGAGATTGACTCTCAAATACATCCTTGCGATGGAAACCGTCAAACCCATCAGCGCCTGAGGAATACAGAGAAATTAGCATGAAAAATGCCCAACTCGTTTGCTCCCACTTTAACAATGTTGCAGAAGCGATACGTGTGAAATTTGGATGGGCCGCCTCAGCTTGTATTCTGAGATGGCTGTGCGTGATTGGATTTGGGTGGCACAAGAACAAAAGCTTAGAATCTGCCACGAAATATACTGCAGACGTCGCTGTTCAGGATCACAACGAAATAGTATCGGCTGCGTTGGGTATATTTAAAGTATACAAGGACATAGATGATTGCTGACAGGTATTCGAGCTCGACTTACACATAGCCATGCGCTTCCAATTGACCGTTAATGCTATTGATGCCGCGACTTTAATTGTCTTGTTCTCAGGCTTCGCTCATCCAAATTTAATGTTGAGCACACCATTTAAAAGCCTGCGGTTTCTCTATCAGTTACTCCTTTTATATAACTGAAGCCCTGGGTGCATAAGTGGCAGCTATCCGTTTAAGAAATATGAGCCATGAACCCCCTTGAAATCTGAATCGAAACGTATGGTAAACGCGTACAGTCGACCAAAATTTACGTTTTATTTCAAAGCGCCCACTGGAGTGGGTGCTACAGGATGCTTTCGTGCTATAAAGATTCTCAGCTGTATCTCAGGTCCTTCGTGGATGACTACGAAGTGGCGCGTTTCATTCTTGAAGATGCTGCAGATGGCATTGACATTGAACGTATGGTATATTTAGTTACGGAATCCGAACACAAATATTCTCGCATGAGGCACTGCCCTGAGTCCATGTCTGCGGTAAAATAAATTACAAAACGCTGGCGCTCAGCCGCCGAGTGGCGGCTCGCCGTCGGACTTGGCACCTAATACGTGTCGTAGGTGGCTCGGTGAATTCGGTGTGAACGAAGCTGCAGACGCTTGATAAATGGGAGGTGCCCTGGATAGTTTTCAAAGGTCAACGTCTTCACGTAGATGACATACGATGTTGACAGGAATCGGTGTGTCGTGCGCGTGCAAGCATCGCGATAATTTGGAGCCCATTGCGGTATTCGCCGCTTGGTACGCGATTTCGTTGAATTGTCTGTAATGATGTGCCCAGAACTGGACTTGGGCTCCGCCGCCAGTCGCATGGTTTGGCGATGTAGTGTTTTGAGAGAGGCAGACTTCGGAGGTCTCCATTCTTGATGTTGCCGGGTGAGCTGGCTGTCCCCGATTACATGGATCGACATCCACTTGTGGTTGGGCTGTTTTCATCCCGTTGAGGAGTCCTTGGGACTCCGCGTAGTTGTTCGTGGTGGTTGACCTGGCTTAGGACATGTAGGCCACCCAGATGAAGTGACAATGCCGCCCGGGGACAGTCGTACGACCACCGAGCGGGACCCGCCCGGGCCTGAATTTCCGCGTGAACCGCCACCGAAAATCAGTAGATATCCGGTCCCGTGAGCGCTACTGGCGCAGTCGGTGTCGAGACTCCGATACTGAGCACTTTTCCCATGGCAGCGATGCAGTCGGCGGCGACGCGTTTGAGCTCCCTTGAACCGTGTTCGATAGTCACCCGCCGAAGATGTCTGGTGCTGTTGGTATGGATGAGTCGTTGCCGGGCTAGAGCTGCATGGATGGACGGCGCAGGTCCCGCGATGACCGAGGTGCGGTGATTCCAGATGCTGGTCATTGTAGCCACACATTCGTACGCCCAAATCATATTTGCAATGGAGGGTAGGAGGTCGTAGGTCTCGAAGACGACTTGGGAACCAATGGCTCGGAGTATCGTCGCTGCAGTGGTGGCTGATATGTTCGGCAATTTGAGGCTGAACACCGCCTCCAGCAATGTGCCGAAAGTAACTCCAATGCTTGTCCAGCAACTTCGAGCGCTTGCCAGCGTTGTCGTGCGTACGGACACAGCCAAAGGACATGACTAACGGTGGTGTTGCCGTGTCCAGCGCATACAGCGTGGGCGCAAATTTCGTCGTTGGTGGCCCAGTTCCAGCTCGTAAGGTTGAGGGCCTTAAAGCGCCACAGCAGCTGGTGTGCGTAGGCAGAGAGGCAAATAACTCTATGTGTCGCACGCCAGCTAATAACGCTGGACGCCTGGCGGATGGCTTCCGCTGTTTCATCCTGGACATATGCTCTGGACCTCTTCGCCGTTGTCGCCGCCACGCATGAGCATAATGGAGCCATGAGGGTGTTGCAGAGTGTCCGCCTGGTTACTTGCCGCCACTACTGGTTCCTCCACACCAGCACGTAAGGAACGAAGCGTGGGTGTGGTCTCAGTTGAATCTTGCCTGTCACATGCACAGCCTGGGCTGCGTATCTTTCGAGTTCATCAAAGGCCGTAGCTGAGTGCTTGTCCGTTAGCATGGAGGCCTCATAGTGTTCCACCTTCGCAGGGCCTGTGATCACCCAGCTGTGATGCTGATTGACCATATCATCCTCCGCTAGGATGAGGTCTGCCTGGCCTGACCGTAGTAGAAGGTGGGGGAAGTTAGCCTGGAGCGCGAGGCACAGCCGGTGGTGCAGTCGACTGTTCGCAGGTGTCAACTGAGTGGGTCTGATTGCTCACACAAAACGGGTCGATCCATGGCAGACCCAGGCCCATGCGAGAATGTCCGCGAGGGAGGTTGTGCCATTGGCCACTCAATAAGTCGACAAACAGAAAGCACATCGGTCTCGACGCCGGAACCAGCCATCGGTGGAGGTGCTGGCGCGAGGAAGCCAACAGCCGTTGAATGCTCCAAAATGGAGCCTGTAGTATTGCATGTGGTCTAGAATCGAGCCTGGGATTGATGGCTCGGCTCTGACGACCAAGCAATGCGGTTCCAACTAGGCGATCGCCATCAGTATCTCCGCGGCCTCGTAACTCTTGGCTAGGCTGGCCACAAAGCCGCTGGATGTCGACTGCGCGAACACGCGCTAGATGATACCCACTCCCATGTCCCAGAGAGAGGCGTTCAGTTTGAATGCGCCGGGTTCGTCGACTGTGGCTGGCGTAATGAAGGTAGGCCAAGCTACGCCCGTGAGGAGCACGTCTCTAAGGAGACGCGGTAATGGCTCGGCTGCTACCGCCCACTGATGCACTGTTGTAGCACTAAGGAGTTGTAACTCTTGAACGACATCGGGGATGCCGAGTCCGCCTTGGTGGAAGATGGTGCAGATGGCGATGTAAGACCCGTCGCGTTTGTGGACCTTATTCTATAGGCCACTACCACAGAAAGATTATCAGCTTGCGGGATGAGATGATATATATCGACGTCATCATTGGCCGTCTGCAGAGACGAGACATGACAGTTTTTTCGCCACAGTGAGAGACAGCTTTGACGTCGTTCTGGATGAACTTGGGGACATGAGCTCTTACCTAGCATCTGATGCTAACATTGTTGCCTTTCCGGACTTCGAGCACGGTCTTGCAAAGATCCTGTCTGGTGCCGAGACATCACTAACTTCAAATGAGCGCAAACTCTTTGTCCGCTTGGCGAGCACGCACAGCCCGCGTGCCCATCATTCATCTGCCCAAACGGATCTCTCCAAGAGAAAGCGAACTTGTCATGAGCTTGATGAGGTATTTACCAGAAAAGCCTAGAAACGCACGTCTGATCAGACAAAGTTCCTGGATGTGAGCTGGATTCCTGCAACATCCGTGGTCGTAAAGCGCTTTCATTCACAAGTGAAGACCACCGTGAGCTACTTGCGTAAGAGCATGTGATCTTCAACACTGGAGTTTGTCATGTATCTGAAGCTGAATTGGGATTTAGTTACGCTGGGTGCCGTTTCTGCAGCGATAGAGCGTGCCAAAATAGAAGAGGTAGACGATGACTCTGTACGAGAATACACGATATAGAATGCATACAATGTATCCCACAATATATTGTCTGATTGCAATTATTGATTGCCTGCACAGAGTGCGCCACAATCAATAAACAATCTGTATTTTCACATCTCTGCAGTGCGACTGCTTTCTAAGGTATGGTGCTCTTTCGTAGGACAGATCCGTTTGAGGAAACCGAATCTGTATGAAGTTTAAGCTCAGTTCTTTTGAGAACCGACACTTATCACTTGGCTTATTACGCTTATAGTTAATCAATTTCAGTGTAAAATCTAAATAGAATTTTCCCCAATTCGCATAGCCGATTACTCTCTTTTTGCATTGAACATAGCCTTTTCGTTTGATTAATATTACCGCCGACCTATGGGTTGCATTATAGCTGACTCGAGCTCTTATGGGTTGCATTATAGCTGACTCGAGCTCTAATGGACCACGACAGAGCAATGTTACAAACGGTGCATCGTGAGGCCTCAGAGCACGACTCAAAGTTTCAGATTCAAATTCTGTAATTTTGTCATCACGGGAAAAAAACAGTAACCAATATTTTATAAAAAAGCAGGCGTCCATGATTCTTTCGCGCTTGATGTTGTAAATTAATGAATCAAGAACTTATGTGGGTGAGCGCAAGATGCTGCAGCGCAAAATTTGTGACTGATTCATTTTATTTACAATTCGCTGATTCAATGGATAAAAAAATAAATATTTAAGGAGTTTATGCATTGCTCGCATCCAGAGGAAAACCCTCTGGATGTGATTGCGCATCTTTCAGATTGATTGCCATCAATCTCAACTTTTCAAAAGCCGTTTTCATCCATTTTTTCATTATCGTATAGAGATCCCCATTGTTGCCATATGCATGCACTAACCTTTGTCCCCGACAGCGACATTGATACCGGAGCTGATAAAAAGCCATAAGAAACATTAAAGAACAAACAGAAAGAAGAATATAGGTTTACTTGAAAGGCGACAGTTCACGTTACATATATTCTCGCTGTTCCTGCTACTCACTTCTCATTTTGTGCGCAATAGAGAAGCTTACAACGGAGCAGCGCACCATGATTCTCAAAGCCTATGCTTATATCGAGTCTGAAAAGGCCCTACAACTCGACCCACGGAAAAGAAAGCTGCGGCAGCGTGTCTTGGCGTTGAAGAGGCATCGATCTCGCGCATTTCGGAAGAGGACCGAGCCTTCCAACACTGTATCAGGTGGAACATGTGACAACTACAATATTACGAAGAAATTGTCACGAGCAGTATTCGGGCTCCGAACTGACGGACTGCAACGCATGTTTAGAGGTGCATTTTGTTGCAACAAACAGGACAAACACTCTCGACAAAAGACATCCAGCGATCATTGAAAACAATGAATTGCAGCTACATAATAAATGGTTTTTTACCCGCGAGCAGACGAGTGCGCCATTGTCCAATTTACATCGACACGAAGACATCCAACTACAACCGGAAGGACCCGAACCAGCCAGAGATTTACTTGAATTAAATTAATGTAATTTACACCGCGTAGCTCTGCGCTCAAGGGTACTTTCCGATTAAGTACGCTACATGCGCAGTGGTAAAAGAAAGCGGTTATGCATTGTCGGTGCTGGTGTTATCTTTATGTAAAACGGCAAGCTGCATGGTGAGTGGGCAAGCAACTCTGTCAGCTATCGGCATCAAAATCCAGCGCCAAAAACGTTTATCATGGAAATTTTGATGCTGCTCGTTTCGAGAAGTGGTTTTACGATATGTGTGATACATTATCGATTGAATATGGCGGCTGTCGCATCCACATGGATGGAGCTGTCTACCACAAAACAAATTTGACTCCGTTTCCTACGCAGAAACGGCAAAAGGCCAAGATTTACGAATGCCTGCTGACGAATGGTTACATGTATAGCCCAGACGCGAGGAAGGCTGACTTGCTTGCGTTCTCGTTGAGCCATCACACACCACCGCTGTACGCCGCCATCCAGATCACACGACAGTTCGGACACGAAATTCTATACACCCACCGTATCATCCAGTGCTCAACCGATTGAGCTTGTGTGGTGTGTAGTTAAGAACAAGATCGCTCAAGATCCTGCTTTAACGATAGGCGAGCTTGGTGTCAAAATTGGCACTGGCTTACGGGTGATTAGATCCAAGATGTATCACATGCTTCTGAAGAGTCCAGCGTGCTGAAAGTACGTATCTGCAAGTCTCGTCATAGGTCAACCATTTATAGCCTCATACAATATATTATTTATTTAGGAGTGCATAAAATACAGCAGTTCATGTAGATGCACGGGCTTGTACTGGCATCCATGCCGTTTCAGCTTAGTCAGGTGCTTCACAGTTTTCATCTTTCGCATAAATGCTGCAACCTTCTTTATGATATCCATATGAGGAGCAAGGCGCTGCATGGCAGCGATATTGAATCTATGGGTTGCGCAACCCACGAGTAGCACTTGGATTCTGCGAGCGATCGCCTTGTTGGTCTCCACATTGTCAGCAACAATTGCCACCATGTTGACTGCGTCGAGGTTGTACTGATCCAACACCAAATCGAAGAAACCATTGTGCTCGTTGGCAGTTATCGATGATTAGTCTTGGAAAGGCGAAAACGCCAAGAAGCGCAAACCTTTCCTGGTCGCAGCGAAATTACTGATTGCATGCTCGGCTGCATTAGTAAAGCCATCAAACACGAGCGCGAACATCTCATCGACGAGCTTCTCGCGGATTTGATGTTAACCATTGCTGTCATTGCTGTCATACTCTTCAGTAGCGTCAAACATCTGATGGCCTTGTAACGAACAGCAGAACGAATGACTGAGGCTTCGACGTGAGAAAATGGGAAATTCTTGAGCGTCACCAGCCCAACCTAAAGTTTCAGCAGCATCCTTATGAACGTTCATATCGCTCAGTGGTGCGCATTCTTCACGCAAACAATTGTCAGCAACCTCCTCGAAGCCTTCATGGTGCGCGTTAAGGTGACTAATCAGATCTTATACCCTCCCTGCTTTGCCTGCGACACAACAGAGTTGCATTCGCAACAAGTGCGATCCGTTTGAGCTGGGTTCTTAAACATAACGCGGATAACATCCACAATCTTCATACTGGATGGTGGTGGTATCTTCTCGCTGTGGATGTTCGTGTCAAATTCAACAATAGCCCATGAGTAGATGCCAAACGCTTGGTTCTTAAAGCACTGTTGCTTGGCAAATCGTTAAAGATAGAAACATAGCAATAGTCTCGTTAAACTCGACGCAGGGACGCTCATTGGAGGGATTTTGTTCCTGCATCTGTGATTGAAGCTAAGCTGCGTGCTTGTAGCAGCTCGGCAAGAATCGCATCGCCGATGTGCCATGGGCAAACTCCATTGTCGCATTCCTTATCGCAAAATACCCAGTCGATGTTTGGCGATGGAACAATCTACTTGGCAGGAGATCGTGAAAGAAGATGAAAAGGCAGACCATGAGTGGGTCATATGCGTGTGAAAGTGCGTCCGCAAGGACGATCAATGGAGTGAACGAATGAGCAGTGAAAGTGACGAATACTGAGACGTGAATGTGTATAGGGGACGGCACAAGCGCCAACAACCACGTCAGCCGAGAAACCACGACCGCACGGGGCACCTGAGCTCCTGGGTCAGCGGTCAGTAGTGCACAGCGAGTGCACCCCAAGAAACGAAAGCAATCACGATTTGACGACCATCAATTTTTGTGATTGACAATCTCCTTCAATACTACAATCAGAACCTACTTTTGCGCAGACCTGGTCGCACTGCCTACTTCCAGATAGTAGTACTAGACAATTGGAATTGGAGTTTTTAATTTGTTATTTAATTGATTCTACGGAGCGACAGAGTTGACGTATCTGTTGTCAAACGAGCTCGAGATCAATTTCCACAGGTCAGCAGTCAATAGAAATTATTCACCCTCAAAATTTAAACCTCAACTGCTCAAAATGCGATGAATCAACTGTAGACGCTCAACGCGCTATTTTTAATTCGAATACGTGGGTCGGTCGCGCCACTGA
>JAADVW010000807.1:0-15116 GCA_023335875.1 Elongisporangium prolatum
AAGATTCAAAAGCAAGGCGGCAGTAGCCTCTCCAGTGGACGACGAAGCGGCGATAGTAGAAATAACAACGCAGCAGTACTTGCGCCAGCCATTTCGAGTGGCCGTGGACTGGATGAAGTTCTTCATCTCGCATATACACAACTGTTACAGCAGCTTTAGATACTCTTGAACATTCATTTTCCGCCTTTGGATAAATTGGATTCCTATAACATTAGTAAGCTGTATATTCATTGATTATGAATCATTATAATGGGGGGAATCAAACCTTCTAAAACAGACGAAATGGATCAGCACTTTTACGAACCCGATATACGACGTGACCGCGCAAATAGATCAGCCGTCTCAAGGCCAGATTTTTCGAAAACAGGCGCTGATATGGAATTTTGACTTTCTGAAATATAGATAAGTCAAGTCGAGATGTAGAGAAAAACAGAGTTGGTAAGTCAAATTCAAGTGCTGGAACGAACACGCCGAAAAAGCATGGCCAGACAGAGCGAGCGGCAGCGCTTCATCACCGAGATCGTGGATGTCACCACAGTCGCAGTCTTAGAGAAGGAGGGCGATGAATATTTCGCCATGGAGATGGACCGTCTTCTTGCACGCTCAATGCTTTCCTTTGGTGCTTTCCTTTCGCCGCTGCAATGAAAATATGATCCCGTGCAATCCCGTGTGCATTGGTTCGTATTGGGGACGGTCCATCACTCTATCAACACGTCTCGCGTTTGCATTGTTGGAGCCGATATCAGAAGTTTCCACATCAGTTCCCTGTTTCTCAAATCAGCCACTTCGCGAGGTGGCTTATTCTAGTTCGGGGAATACGTCGGTCATATTTTGAAAAATCAGACGTCGATTTGATCGAAAATCAGTTGGTTTTTCGGATGGTTTGATTCCCCCTAATAATCTATTGACATATTGGCTTTTCGAAGTAAACGAGAAGTGAATGATCAAGAGAATAACAAATATGAATGCAGTAACAATGCAATGAGGTTCGGTCCACAATTTTGAGTGGATGAATTGTTCTCATGCGATGGTTGCGTGCGATCGATGCAGCTCACTTTCATCACATTCTCGAACAGTGAGCACTGATCTGTTGATCTGATGGCGAAGCGTCATCTGCGTGATGACAAAATCATGAATATTGAGCATGACGATGGATGAGTTGGATGCGAGCTGACCGTTTTCGTCGGAAAATGACTGAATTTCCGTGCGCACGAGCAGTGGAGGATACTGCTGCGTGTTAATCAACAAATTCGCGACATTGCGAGCAGATGCTAGCTGGGATTGAAGAATCCCTTGACGTTGTCGATGTTGGGGCCAGAACGAGACGTACACCCCAATCGATAGGATGAGAGCACAACCAGCAAATACGACGTAAGCTGATGTTACTGGCATTGATACACGTGGCGATAGACGCGTGATATTGCCATCGAAGTCAAGATGAATTGTGTTCGTAGGTGATTTGTCGTCGATTCTCCGAACTATAAATGCCGCTCAATCACATCATTAATGAAGTCCGAGACGTCAAAGGAGCAATTACCACCACTTGGGCTCCATTTCTCAGAGTCTTTCGTAGTTGAGTATAACGGTGGATAGATGATGTCCCCTGTGTAGTCTGATACCTCAGAAACGTATTCATTGGAAAGACCAACTCGATTTTCTGCGATTGCCAATAGTTGCAGCTGGTCCCATAGAAACTGACTTGTTCAGGGTGGGTATGAATGACTTTCCAAGAACTAGATGCTCATCAATATTGCTAAGCGGGAAGTAAAGGCCCTCGCAACTGTCTTTTTCAGAGCATTTCGCACCGTATAAATCGGCCAGATCAATGGTTTGCCATGAAAGCCGTCCAACAGTGATGGAATACTACTTCCGAACATTTTCCGCCTGCACAATCTGACTGGAATCATCATCTGTCGCAATTTGAAGTGTGTCGATTGCAATGTAATGTCCAAAACTATAAATTAGCGCTGAAGATTTGGTATTGTAGGCGCACTCGCTAGAAAAGCTCTCGAACTCATCAGAACCGTTGGGCTGCGATGAGCAGAGTTCTATAATGCGTACTTGATCTTGCAAATTGCTTGGGATAGGAAGCACGCAAGCGTGTTCATTGCAGATCTCAGAAGCATAAAACTCAAGTTGGTCATGATCGCCATCGCCAGGAAACAGACCATATAGCCATTTGTCCATAATAGATGTTTCCACTGGAAGCTCAAAGGTTACTGCGTCAAAATGGATTTCGCGCGAAAGCTGAAACCTTGAGAATTCAATCGAGATTTCTGAAGATGAAATGTTGGGCCATGATGCTTCTCTGATCATAGTATTTATCCCATTTACTAACTTTGTGGCATCATCGGTATTGAGATTAGAGTAGTCCAACTCATCGATTTCGTCCGAATTATCGGTTTCGCTCTTTTCTCGAAAGTGTGTACTAACACAGAGATGGCCATAAGAAAACATGTCTTTGACTTCTGCCAGTGAGTTCCAAGGAAAGTCTGACAATTGTACAGACCCAGCCTCAAAGCTTTTTCCAGTAGAAAATTTATACGCTTTCGAACTCGCCATAGATTCAGGCAGTACTTTGTCCAACCAAGGATTTAACGCAAATCCGTATCGAACAGACTCTTCAAATGAGTCAAAAGGCCCTCAGTCGACGCATTGCACAGGGTATTGATACTGGCAGTTGATGGACGGATAGCATGGCGCAAGATTGTGTCACCACTGGGAATCCCTTGAATACGAACTGAGTTTGTAGCGTTTGTGACCGCAAAATTGTCAACTCGCGTCACTCCAAGATCGCTTGTACTTCTCATGATATATTCCACAGTTGGGCTGCCAAATTGAACGTTGATAGAATTCGTGCCTTGATCAAGAAGCAATGAAGCCATCCAGCTGCGACAGTCGGCGTCCATTTCTGAATGAATGGTTGGTTTTCACCCAAAACTAGATTGGGCTGGAAGCACAAAAGAAAAAGAGGAAGTAGCTTAGAGATAAATGTCTGGAACGGATAACTCACAATGGCAGAAATGGAGCCGGAGTACGTATTGTACTTGTCCAATAGCTTCGACATGGTCGAGTTGGACATGTTGGTTGCATCCATGCTGATATACGCGACCGTAAACCCATCGATCAAGATATAAGCAAACGCAGCCATGGTTGTTGTGAGAAGGACTGTTAGAAAGAGCAATCGGCGACTTTCAATTCGAAAGTGAAGCGGAGACGCAGGCTGGATTCGTTTTAAATCATATTCGTCGTTGGATTCGAATGCCACACTTGCGCGAGAACTCAGCAACGGTATATTTCCGGGTTGTAAGTTGAATATCGCACCATTCCTATTTTCGCGGGTCCCTGGCTCCATGCTCGTGCACAAAGCAGTGTGAATTGAAGAATGCGGTCGCTGTCATTGAAGTTTTGGTTGTGTTCAGAACTGGAGCTGTTACACATCACGATTCCTATATGTTATAACCTGTAACACCTATTACGTTTATCTGCGGGATGTGAGAAAACGATCGTCAGTAAGATTAGATTCCTTGCGAATGTTTATACGCGGAAAGAAATTATGAACGAAGAGCCGTCGCTTGGATACACTTATAATGTACGAACGTATTTGCAACGGATAAAAAAATTGTTCAGATGTATCGGGTACTTAGTATTACGTAGTACGTTCTTTCACAGGTAGACACCGTCGTTTGCATCCACGTGCGTGGGAGAATCGATTGGATGGATACAATCATCATGCTCAAATGCAATGTAAGCTACAGATACATTGGATTTCAGTGTAAAATGCATGTCAGTGCACTATTCTGTATCGTGCCACTTACAAAAGTCGTGTATTTAGTCTAATCACTGATGAGGCATTATAGTTGTAGCATGTTGCTATTATGAAATTAAGTACAGTTTACAAATTTCCGTTTGCAAAGTTCAGAGTGCCTTTTAAAAATTTCTGGACATCGTCAGGTCCTCAACATTTTAGATGCACATGCGAACGAAACCAACTACACGTTTGTAACCGAGTTCTAGCGTGATTTTGAACATTCCACTGGACTGCATAGTTAACCCACGGTCGTATCCACACGCTTTTGTGAGGTCGTGCACCAAAGGTCATGATGACGTTCAAGAATATCATGAAAAATCTAGACATAAGCCGCCCTTATTAATTTATCTCTGCTCCGATCGCTTTGTCCTGGTAAGGTACCCTGATAGATAAAAAGAACATGTTTGAATCAAGAAATAAAATCTTTACTTCCACAAACTGAAAAAAATTTGCGTCATGTGTACCAAAAAAGCCATCTCGAACATCATTTCTCTGTGACTAGCACGAGATCATCACAAACGCCAAGGAAATATCTGCGGACGAGCAAAATAGCAATATACGAAGATGGTACGATATGCATGGCCAACGCACTCTAGATTTTCCAGGTTAAAGTCAGTGACCCTCGATTATAAAGAGCTTGCTTTCAAGACTGTTTACGACCTGCAGAAAGTGGCTGTTTCTTAATTACCTATAAAGCTATGATGCGCAGAAGTAACTGAGTTCTATGATTTGCGGTTAAATTCGCCAGTGCATGCATTAAAATATTTGCACCTTGAAATATGTTATAAAAGGACCTAAGTCCATACTATTCTTTACGTGAATGTAGTCGTGGTTGTGTGGCATTTTGCATTGGTTCTTTATCCTTCACTCGGACCACGGCTGATGTATTGGCTAGCATGAAATGAGCGCCAATGTCCAGAGGTCTAAGTGCTGTTCTGACTTCAAAGCCACTAAGCGAAGGCTGAAGTTCGCTGGAGAATGTGAAGTTCACAATGCCATAGACTTATCTATTATATTTATGTATAGCTCGATACCAAAGTTTGCCTTTCAGCTTTTCATAAGTATCTGACGAAAAGTGAGCAACTTTTCTTCAGAAACTTATGAAGACTCTGGCGCTCTCAGAGCTCGAAAGTCATATTCCTTTTGACTTCAACAACGTGCAATTTATTAAGAAGGCGGATTTTTAGACCTCACTAGATCAATTAATCTTGTTACTTTTCGAAATACAATCAGAAAATATACTAAAAGGCTTTAATGTCAACCGCATGGTCGAAATAGCATCTACCAGTGAAAAACAGATCTACGATGACTACTCACTATACCTACTAACCGTGATTTTAGGTGGTTATCGCACATACTTCCTGGATCTACCGAGACTTTTGTGATCGCCTGACGCGACCAATCTAAGCTAGGGTTGATTTGGGAGACATGATCGTAAGTAAACTGTTGGTCTGAATCAAGTACGCGAGGTTTGAGACTTTGTACGCAGTACTTCTATGGCTTCGGTGTGCCCATCTGGAACAATGCGAGTACGCCGGACTTCCTTCAATATTGATTAAATGTCGTGGTCAATTTACCGATATTGGTAGTGAATCCAGATCTTATTACGAAATACCTCTTCAGAATTTTAAGAGATGATCGATTCGATTTGACTTTATGAAACCCGCACATTCACCTTATCAGGTAGTTTAAGAAGTTTCCCTGTCTCTTTCCACAAAAGTGATTTTAACATTTACTGGTTCACGTTGAGGACAATGGAGACGACGGGCAGGATCAAGTCCTCCACTGTACGAAGTGTGTTCAAGACAGCAGTATCGATCGCTGTTGAGTCTACTGCTGGTCACAAAAATTTACGACACGCTTGAGAAGCAAATACGTACCACTTTAATTCAATCTTCAATTAAAAAAAGTAGACTTCTGTCAACGCTGCACTGATGGCAGTATTGGTCGCCATGAAAATATTACATGATCGCAGGAATTCAAGTGCTACGAGCGAGGACGAGAAGAGGGACCTCCTAGACCAATAAAACTCGTATCTTTCAACGGTGTTGAGCCGTTGAAACGAAAGACTTTCGTTCTTCTTCACGAACCCCACCCAACTCAGCTCGAATTTCACGCATTCCCAGTACTTACACTCTTGCGCGATGTGATTCGGCCATCACTTTTGAATTTATCCACATCATGTGTTTATCAAGGAAGAAGTTATCAAGAGTGCGTACTCCATGTTCAGTTCTAAAAGCATAATCCTGGCAAAGCAATATGGTTCTTGGATCTGTCGCCAGCAACAATATACTTGCGGGTTCGATAAGCGACTCAATTGCAGCGGTGTCGGTTGATTCCGCTTTATTTTCTTAATCACAACTGTAAAGAGTTTTACTCTCCCTTAAAATTCTTCCATCGAGAGAATGAAACAGAGTACGATATCACCCAGTTCAATGCCTCCCAATGGTGATCAAAGTGATTGAAAAGTTGTTGAAAAAAATTGCCAAGTTGGGATTTTAAGCGCTTAGGAGGATCTGACGCCTTTGTAAACCTCCAACTAAATAATGTTTGATGCTGTAAATCTGGATTCTGCACGAGTAACCTAGACATAAAGTATCACTGTGTCCCGTTGCAAATGAATATGCATGTAAGAAACGACATAATCTTTTCCCGTTCACTAATGCGAGAGAGAGAAGATCGTATAATAAGTTGGCCATCTGAACTGCACAATCGCAAGTAAACCATTTGTGCTATTGCATACGCTCTACGTATTTAGTATATAGTCAGCTTAATATGTTTATAGGCTTCAGTTTGAATACAGCTCAACTCTTGAGTACATATCGTGGAATGCAAGCGAGATACACATGCCATGAATTGAATTGCCCATTTGAAATGACACGCAAAGTGTTACGTCCAAATATTTAGAGCCCTCTCCGTTAACGTCGTATTTAGAGCGATCCTCAGAATCTTTGGACGATAGGCTGCTTTAAAAGATAAAAGATGGTTCTCATCACACCTTGGTGTGAGTTAATGTTAACTTATTGCGTTTATCATCCGAAGGGCCGCCTTTGGATACTTAAATTAATCAGCTGTTTATTAATTTCGAAAGAGAATCAAGTGTCAGAAACCCAAAAAATCCAGCCAAAATCCAGCATCAACACCTAGACACCTAGAATACCAATTAATTTTGGGAGGTCACTTGATATCAGAGGAAGCGTATCCTTGACATGTTCAGTAAGCAGCTGGATCCATGCATTCTCTTTTGGCCGTTTCGATCGCACGCACTTCTGAATCCGACCCGCAGTGCGAATGGACACGCAAGCGCTTAAGAACACGACAATTTTAAGCACGCAAAGCAGCCAAGCGCCGATCCTGAAGGCAGAAAGCAGCAGACTCACGCTGGACTCGGTCGATGTCCACGAGTCGACGGACGATGACCCTGTGTTCCTCTTTCAGATCCAGAGCGTGCGTGTGCTTCTAGCGACTGTCGTTCTTATGGTGCTTCTATCGATGATCCCTTTCTTTATGATTGATGGGTTTACTATTCCTGAAGGCAAAATCCATGGAAATCTGGATGCTCTAGAGATCTCAAGACGGACAGATAAGTTGAATTCGTATTATCTGTTTCATAATGAATTACACAACCGAAAGAATGCTTTTACTCAGACTCTGCCAAGATAGTAAAACGAAGAGATTATCTCCAGTTCAATGACAGTGAAGCCCAATGACACTAATAACAGGTAGAAACGTAAAAAAATCATACAACAGACGTACGAACTCGAGACTTGTATTCAATAGCGAGTATTTTGGTCGGGTCAACTTAAAAGTTGATATGACGTTGGAATCGATTTCTGAACATTCTTCAGAACACTTTGCAGCGGTTAAGCATTACATGCTGAATGTTTCATCTTAACTTTAATGTACTAGTGCGGTGTTTGAGCCTGTGTGATCTTGGATTATTGCAATTTGTGCATAACAATTCAACTGAAATAAACATATCTCCTCATATTCGAAGCAAAACGATCACGAACGCTCACATTTATCCTCGAGCAACCGCCAACTTTCCGATCATCTCATACAGCACACTGAGTCAATGGAAGTCGACAAGAAGAGCTGGTTTTAATGTGACGTTATGAAGCGATTGATTTTGACTCGGCATTGAGTAACCTCACGGCTTCACTGTCACCATTTATGGTATATACAGTACATATATGTCAAACGCATTCGTGCTCTTGGCGTGGAGCGATCATATTCGACGTGCCCGTATCCGCAGACCATACTATCGAGTTACGTCGCAGCTATCCACTTCAAATTGGTTGACAAAACAAGTAGCAAATCTTTTGAGAATCAACAGTGAGCTGGTCCATGTGACGCGAAGGATCCGCTTCGCCCCACCACTACGTTTGAACCAAGGACGCACGTACAGTACCTGTATTGCTCGGTTGTCATCTCCCCGTCCCGACCCCTATTATTTGTCGACCGATCTCAGAGCCAGGCGCATATTCTTCAAATTTATGGCATATGGAGTTTTTCTATAAACACAGTTAGTGAGACTGTACCCCGTAGCCATAAAGGCAGAGACGGAACCCATCCACGCGGAAAGGGGAACAACTTTCCCTCTCTCTGACGAGCTTCAAAGGGTACCTCACTTCAACTGTAACAATGATAGGACGAAGAGACCATGCTGCTCAATTCTTTTGCTCATTTAGTACTGTAGTGTTAATGTGACACAAGACTAAGTGCTAAGGCTGGCTGTCACTGCTGTACAGATTAGGCGGCGCGGGAGGATCATAAAGTGTAATGGCGTTGACTGTTCTGTCCAGTATCGTGAGGAGACGATACTGGACAGAACAGTCAACGCCATACACGCAGGAAGCTGGATGGGTTGCCTGTGATCAGCAAACAGGACAAGAGGTACACGGTATCAGGGTTGCAAATCGTTGTCTATAATGACACTCAGTCGTTTCTATGGCTGATGATCACGCCGTAAACAGATCCGATCTCGAGAGATAGAGGCGTCATCGTCCAGCCTGTTGATGTTGTACACACAAACCGATCCTGCGGGATAACGTTGCGGTAGGAGGCGCGCACACATGTGGCCAGGTCAGTCACTCGCCTTTCAGCCATGAAGTCCCCACTGCCCGCTGATGTGTTTCCCGCGCTCGAGATGTCACCGGACGACTGCAAGGCGCTGGAGAACATTGCCAATCACTTTGTCCGAGAGCGCTTGGACGAGTACCACGACCACGTGACACAACGCAAGAGTGTGATCGATCTCGAGTTCTGGAAGAAAGTCAAAGACCGCGACCGGATCTGCGTCTACAAGGAGCGCAACGTTGACGTGACGGCCACCGACGAGAACGGAGCCACTGCTCTCATGCCCATGATGCTCGTGGTTGGTACGCTCCAGGGCAATCTGGACGATGTCATGTACGGTGCGATGGCCAACTCGATCGACGACATGCGTGTCCGCACTGCGTACGTGGGGGACCGAATGTGCGACGGCCGTCTGCTGGTTCCGCTGATCAAACCCTCTATAGACGACCCGTTGCGTTCGCTTACGCTCAAGTGGGAGCTCAAGGAAAACCTGGCCATCGCACCACGGCCAATCGTGCGGTCGCGAGATCTCGTGCTTTTAGAAGGCACCGGCATTGTGCAGTCGGCCACAGGCGAGCGCATTGGTTACCACCTCTGCCAGTCAGTGGAGCTAGCAGGTATCCGCGAACTGCACGAGTACAATATTGTGCGCTGTAAGATCTCGTTCTGCTTCCTGTACCATCAGGTGGCGGACAATGTCGTCAATATGTACTCCAAGGGCATTATGAACGTGTCCGGCTCCATGCCACTCATGATCTCGACTCTGTCGGCTGGCGAGGCGCTCATGACATCGGTATATCGGTTCGCTCAATGCGCTGAGCTCAAGAAACTGGCCTGGGTCGCGCGTACGACCAAACCGGCGGATGCTCAACAGCAAAACCCGAGAGCTTGTGCCGTGTGCACGAGAAAGCTTAAGTCCGCGCCTACCGACAACTTCAAGGGCCGCTGCTGCGCCTGTCGCGATCGTGTCTGCTCGCACTGCTCTGTGAAGAAGAAGCTGGCGTACTGTCTGCCGCGCAAGCCCGACGCAGTGTCGCTGGTCAAGATGAAGTTCTGCACGCGCTGCATCCTGCGCGCCAAGCAGACCAGCGCTGTAAAGGTCGCTGCCAGTGAAATCTCGGAGGACGAGCCTACCATTGCTCACTCGTTCGTACGAGATACCGCCTCGTCCTTGTCCAGCTCATATGCAGTGTAAACTCCATTGTTCGGACCATATCTCGGTTTATGTGTGGTAAATAGGAAATGTAATGGTTGTTGGTGTCGAATACGTATAAAGCAATACTCGTATGTAGTACGAGCTTGGTTCTTTTAGAATACTTTAAGTGGTTCTTCCAATGGAGATAGTGCTCTTCACTATATAATAACAAGATGTTCGCACACGTTTATAAAGGCCGCAAGAGGGCATCGTACTTCTCTATGAGCTGCTTGATTATCGGCTGCAGCAACACCTCTAAACATTCAAAAGCGCTCGAGTCGAAACCGTAATATATGGAAATGGTAGAGAGGAACGAGAGATGGCGTAGCATACGCTCCTCGGAGTTAGCGAACCATCCACTAGAGGGCGACATGCGTGCGTTGCGAGCATGCCGAGCGAAGCTGAGCTCGAGCCGGCTCGTTTTTATTAAATTTCGAAATATTCAGGGTCCCTTGAAATTAATATAATTGTGCTCTTTTTACAGCGCTCTCAATTGTACAGCTAGCTGTATTTTTCCCATTCGATGTTTAATACATGAAATGTACAAAACATATTTTGTGCTTCCGCCTCAGTTGACGGCAAGACTCTGCGCTCAAATGTCTTGCTTTATCTTTCCACAACAGTAGGCAGAGTTCTTTTCCGATTCTCCATTAGCGAAGCACAGTCTGTCACTTTCTCGTGAAATCTTTTAGTAGACGCGAATCTGATTCGGTCAATCACTGCGCTTTGCCAGACGGACGATGCCGTTCATCGTTCCCCTGGCTCATCCTCCTCCATCGCAAAAAACACACAGATTCACCTGTGTTATATCCAAATAGCTCAATCACCCAGTGTGTTTTTCATAACTTCCGCTTCAGGTTCGCGTTATGTCTCATTTGGTCTGAAGATGATTATTTTTTGTACTGTAAATGACACGATTTAAAACCTCAATCACGAGGTTTTTCCAAGAAGGGTTGTCAAGAAGTGAGCATTGCCACTCTCCGATCCGCCAAGTCAGTCCGCCAATACAGTAGACCAGCATGCACTCGACCAGCAGCCGCAAGCCGCAGATCTGGCACAATGAGGACGAGGACTCCGAGTCGCCGTGCCTGCTGCGGCCGGCGCCAGCCGAGCCCTCGATGGTCACGCAGCAGTCGCTAGGTCCGCTGCATCTGGAGCATGTGCGGCCGCCTGTGGACCGCGTGCTCTCGCGCATGTCCGGCGTCACACTGCTGGAGAACGAGGCCTCCATGCGGACGCCCGAGCCTCACCAGCCGCAGCTGCGCGTGCAGCAGATCATCATCGATGACGACGACGAAGACAGTTCTGCGTCGTCCACGCCCGCGCCGCTCACGCCACCGTCGCCACCGGCCGTGCCCCGACGCAGCAACCGCCTGGACATGCTGCTGGACACCGTGTTGGCCTCAGAAGATGACGACGAGAACCGCCCGTACACGCCCAATGTGGGCGACATCCCGCTCAACTGCATGACCCAGGAGCGCGTGTACCACCCGCGCAAGCGCCCGGCGCCGTCGCCAGCCTCAGGGATGAGAGGCTACCAGAACGGCGTCCAGTACTCGTGGAAGCGCCACACGTCGCATATGGAGAACGACAACGTGAAGCGGTCGCTCGAGGGCATGGAAAGCATCTCGATCCAGACTTCGGATTCAACGCCGTCGCCCACGCCCAGCGAGACCTCGAGCAGCGACCTCAAGCCCGAGCTCATGGATCTCAGTATCTCGAGAAAGGGCGATGAGACTACAGGCACACTAATCGTGTACCAGCCGACGTGTCTGGACCACCACAACGACACGCACCAGGAGAACCGGCAGCGGCTCACGACGCTGTGCGGACCCGAGGGCGTACTGCACAAGGACCGCTTCAAGGACCTCAAGTGGGCCGACTTGACGCAGCTTCGTCCCGCGAGACTCAACGACCTGCTGCGTGTGCACACCTTCGAGTACATTGGCCATCTCGAGAAAGTGGTGAGCGCGCTGCCGGAGCAGGTTGAGGACTACTCGGTCGGCTGCTTGTTTGACAACAAGAACGTGCGTGGACTATTGGCGCACAGCGACTGGATCCAGGTAGGTTTGCAGACAGCTTCTGTTCTTGCGCCTGGACCTCATGCTCGGTGGCTGACAGACCGACAAGGCGCAAAAGGTCTACGGTGTGGAGAACCCGCCGTCCTCCGGCAGTCTGGACATGGACTCGCCGATCTCCAAGAGCAGCTACATGGCTGCACGTCTAGCTGCTGGTGCTGTATGCCACGCCATCGACAAAGTGCTGACCCACGAGACAAAGTAAGTGAGCCTCCATGCGCCATGCTCATCATTTGGATGAGAAAACCGGCATCGTCCTTTCTATGTGCTCATTTCACGAATACTATGCTTGTATGCGAATATGCTTGTACAGGAATGCATTCGTGATTGTGCGCCCGCCAGGCCATCATGCAGGCCCGAACGGCTGCGTCGACAGCGAGGGATTCCACAGAAGGCCCGAGATGTGCACATGTGGGTTTTGTCTGCTCAACAATGTCGCAATCGGTGCCGCGTATGCTATGAGCACGTATTGCGCGCCGTATTATACGGCTGCGCCTCCGAATACAACGTCACAACGCAAACAGCCAGCGATGGTGGAGCGCATCGCGATCGTTGACTTTGACATCCATCATGGCAATGGAACGGAAGATGTTGTACGGAATCTAGTGCCACACAAGCAAAATTACCCATTGCCGCCCAGTTGGTCGCCGCTACAGTTTTCATCGTACAAGCCGTGGCGCGACGAAAAGGACTCTGAGAATGTCATGTTCGCATCGATCCATCTCTACGACGAAGACAACTTCTATCCGTGCTCTGGCCAGGGTCCTCATGGCTGTTCACCCGAGCTTCGTGACAACAAGAACATTATCAACATGCCACTGAAAGTGCTCGGTCCATCATACCTGGAAGAGCGACTCAAGCTTTCAGCCAAGGCCAAGAAGCAGCTCATGCAGCAAGCGTCTGAAGCATTTCGCAAACAAGTCACGGAGAAACTCATCCCATCATTGAAGAAGTTTCGTCCGGATCTCATCATGCTCTCGGCCGGATTCGACGGCCATGCTGACGATTTCTATTATTTTCTGAGCGAGGACGACTACGGATGGATCACAGAGCAGATTGCCGCGGTTGCAGATGAGTAAGTGGTCGACAATTGCTCGAGAACTGTAGGAGAGAGAGATCACGCTGGATTTGACGATTACTCTCCGTTCTTAGGTGTTGTGAAGGACGCATGGTGTCTGTGCTGGAAGGCGGCTACAATGTTGTACCAGACAAGTCCCAGAAGCCCAAGGCCACGAAGAAGAGCATCATGAACTCCAATTTCCACCATGCAGCCAAGCTGCACAACCGTGAAGTCGATTCGGAGCTGCTGCCGTACGGATCGCTAGCAAGGTCATGCGCATCACATGTGAGCGCTCTATTGGATGCTAGTCACAAATAAGAGCAGTCTTGTATTAGAGTGCACATGTTGTGTAGGTGGTACTACTGTGTTGGTCTACAGACATAATTATTTAGAAAAGCATGTGACATGGTTCAAAATATTACTACTTGAAGTATGAATCAGGAAGCCAAAAACTCGATTTACGTTATAAATGATCAGCAAACTTTCTTCTAAAGCGTTGACGACATGACGAGGTTGGTGTAAATGCCGTTCTGAGCCAGCAGCTCGCTGTGCGTGCCCAATTCTGCAATCTTGCCGCCACTCACCACACAGATCTTGTCAGCCTTACGAATGGTCGACAAACGATGCGCAATGATGATGGTCGTGCGCTTCTTGAGTGCCACGACACGGTCCAGTGCGTCCTGCACAATCTTCTCACTCTCCGAGTCCAAAGCACTAGTGGCTTCGTCTAGCAGCAGAATGTTGGGGTTCTTAAGGATTGCGCGTGCGATGGCGATACGCTGTTTCTGCCCACCAGAGAGCTGCTCGCCCTTGAGACCGACTTGCGTCTGGTAACCATCCGGGAACTGCGTGATGTAGTCGTGTGCGTTGGCCATCTTGGCGGCAGCTTCGATTTCTTCCTGACTGGGCATGGTCTCTAGGCCGTAGGCAATGTTTTCCGAGATCGTGCCGATGAACAGCGTGGGCTCCTGACCGACCAGACCAATCTGGCTGCGCAACCATCCAAGGTTAAGATCACGAACATCGTGGCCGTCAAGCATGACCTGGCCACGAATGGGATCATAGAAACGCTCAATGAGCGAAATAATCGTACTCTTGCCTCCACCACTTGGTCCACAGAAAGCAACGGTCTGGCCAGCTTCAATCGTAAGGTTGTAACGCTTCAGCACAGACACTTCCGGGCGAGTTGGGTAACGGAAGTAAATGTCCTTGAACTCCAGCTTTCCCTCAACTGACGTCGGACGGAGTCCCTCTTGTGAGAAACTGTCAATCGGCACCTTGCGATCACGAAGAGACAAAATGCGCGATCCAGACTTGAAGGCAGTTTGAGAATCACCAAAATATGACGCCGCACCGCTGATACCCATGATGGACATCATGATAGCCATGAGTGTACGAATAAGCTCCTTGAATTCAATCGTTCCATGGTTCACGAGCTGTCCACCGACGTAAAATGTCAGCGAGTAAGTCGCCATCATGATGAATGAACTGTATCCGAGAGCAACACCATTGATCTGTGCCTCTGTCTTGCCCTTCTGCATTGGCACTTCCAGCAGTTCCATGAAGGTGTCACAAGATTTCTTCTCAAGTCCGAGCGAAACAATAGTTCGGATATTGCTAAGGCATTCAGAAGCATGAGCACCCGGTACGGCCAACTCGTCAGCGATGGCACCGTGCCCATGAATTTGCTTCATGCGAATCATGTGTCCCAAAATAAGAAGCGGGAGCACCGCGAGCAAGACAAATGTGAGCAGCCAACTTCCAAACACAAACGAGATCACAACCGCAGCCACAAGCGTGAATCCAGCCTGAATAACGCGAGCTTGAGAATCGCCAGAAAGCAGCGCGACCTTGGTGGCATTCGTTGCCAAATCGGCAGTCAAAGCGCCAGTG
>JAADVW010000808.1:0-15093 GCA_023335875.1 Elongisporangium prolatum
AAAGGAGAGCGTTTCAGACGCTTTCCTCGTGCCTACAAACTCGCTTATAAACTCCGTTTCAAATCGTTTCAATTCATCTCTTTACCCTAGACTTCCCTATCCCTACTGAACTTATTCCACCCATCTTGTTTGCTAGGTACGCTGTGCCACTTTGCTGGTACAGTACGATAGGTAGTTTGGGTCGGAGGCTTTACGCTGTGGGCAGTATGAAATGAGCCGTTTTCTGTATCTCAGAAACAAATAAGCGGATCAAAACGCTGAAGGCATCGTTGAAATTGACTTGTTTTCGCGATAATAATCGTCCATTGCGGACTCAATTTAGTCAGTTCCTGCAACAATATCATCGAAAAGGATGTGTCCCTATGTATATGTCGTGCAGTGTATCAACAAGAGCTATGGACAATAGAGGATTTGCATGATGTTAAATAGATTTGATTCTATGTGTCCTATATTGTTCTACTGATGTACTGGTTACCTGGAACCCCAAACCTAAGCACTACCACTTGGATTAGCTTTTAAACATAGTTTGCTACACGTTTTTGGTCTGCTGTTGCTGCAGGACATTCTTGAGGGAGTCGTCCGTGTGCACACTTGAGCAAAGATGCACCGAACAGCAGGTAGATGTACGGGAAATGTGTCCTGCGTGTATTCTGGTGACGGATGCTCCTCGTTGATTGGTTTTGGAGCCAGGGTTGGCTGGGGCTGGAAGAAAGGGGGAGCGGGTTATTGGTGGCTGCTGTGGGATCGATGCTCGAGCGCATCGAGTCTTCGCGCAGCCCTGTTGAGTGAGTGCGCCTTCTGCTAGAGATGCCACATACACGGCCTTGAAAGGGCCATAATCGCCGAAGTCAAGCAGATTGGGGTGAAGGGGGGCGCGCTCGTAGTCGTCTCGATGACGAGAGATGGCCCTTGTAATGCCGATTGAACTTGGCGGTCTGCAGAAACCTGATGCAGCCGGGGTGGATGCATATAACCCTTGCTGCTTCGAGGGACCGAGGGCTTGACTGGTCGTGGGGAGAAACTAGGGAGCTCCAACTTAGGGAGCTCCAACTAGGGTTAGGGGATGACGAGCGTTACTAAGTGGAGCGAGGTGCAATTATAGTACTGTAGTTAGTGTAATGTACTGCATTGTGCATGTGAAGATAGTGCCGAGTGACTTGCGTGCGATGCTTTGGCAAACGGTTGGCTGTGGAAAATTGAGAGCCAAAGCATCGCATGCCTACTTCATGTCATTTGTGAAATGGATTGCAAAGGCAAGAAGGTTGGGCTAACCAAGCCCAAAGCAAAGACTTGGTCTAGAGGAAATCGCTGCAGGAAATGCGGAGATCCCTTCTCTATTGCCTATAGTCTTAAGCGTCACACCGATCGAAAGAAACCATGTGATAAAAAGTCTGTTGCAGCGCATGAGGCGCTCCGCAAAGAAAAACGTAAGCTGCACAATAAGGCTTACAACATCCGGAAGAAGTGGGGTATTTCTCTCACTAGCATGACGATCGTCGAGGTTCTCGATGTCCTACTATTGAAAATCCCAAAGGACATGAATATGTAAGCTTTAGTTAGCTACTTATATATATTAGTTAACGAATGAAGACGAATCTTTACTACTGAGAATATTAGTTTTGTATTTACCTTTATAAATGGATGTTGGGAATGTTTGTGTTGTCGAAACGCATATTGAAATCGGTGTACGGTACTGTATCTTAACAAATTCTCATAAATTTCATGCACCGATTGCAATCTTAGATGACACCAGATTGGGTCTTAATTTCACCATTGTCTGTCTTAACATCGATTCTCCGAGTCAACTGTAGCTAAACGAGTGATTTTGAGGAGGTGTTCGGGATTTGTAGAATCCGGAATTGCGTTTGAGAACCCCATCCGCATAAATGTGTGTAGCCCATGATCCCGTGGTGCTGGAACTGGTCTTACATGTTCACAAATCGAAAATTGCGTTCGCTGCGCTCGCTCGCGTCGACTACTTGTCCAGCTTCCGGCAGTTTATTTTCGATTAAAGACCCCTCATCTTTCAGAGCTGTATTAAGTACGATACGAGTTCATGATTTCCCAGAGATTTTCTGTTATTTTGACCATTAAATTATAGAACTATAATGTTACATGATATTAATTTTCACGGCCACGCTCAAGTAAGGTGCCGCTGAATCTATTCATGTTCTCGCTCAGCTCGTTCTGCAGCTTTCTCATCAGTTTCCAGCAGACGCACAATGAGAGTAATCACTCGGGTAGGATTCGAGCCCGGTCGTTCATGCGCAAAGCAGTCTCCAGCTTCGTCGAGGCAATCCAGTACACGCATCTGCGCTTTCTGTCGGCCCTCAACGTATCGCTGGCCATTCTGGCAGGCACGTTTCTGGCTGTGTACGTGACGGCTTTAGCAACACGGCTCCGATCGCAGTCACGTACGTCAAGGGAAGCCACATAGGTGGCTCTTTTAGTGTCGACTCGGGGTGTCGTGGCCGAAAGTGTCGTGCCGTCCGCGTTTCACTTATTCATCGCACCGATTTCAAGGACCCTGTTGATTGCATTTAAAGTAGCCCGATTTTTATCAGACTCGGACTCAGGAAGAATTAAGCGTAACATAGTATGCTGCCATAAAAGGGTCGGTGGCAGGAGAGTTCATATTATCCTGACCGGGAGCTGGGTTAGAAACTCGAACATGACCAAGCCCTTCTCTGGTTCGGCAGATAACATTTCGATTTAAGTGCCATCGACAAATCATGGGCGGATCAGTGGGAAAGGCGCGATCTGATTCATTTAAACAAGCCCAATCTCTGTCGGACAATACAACTGTACGATTGCGAACACAGTGAGCATCCATCAATTCTTTGAGACAATTTAATGCCCAAAGAAAATCGGTTTCTTTTTCACCAGGTTACCAGCACTGTGCTACAGGAACGACCGAGTTCATCCCATATAAGGCGTTTACGTTTAGCAACGGCACGTCGTACAAATTTGTCTTGTACGTACAATCGAGAACCGGTCTTTCTGGGTGTATCTTGTACAATTTCAGCATATCTGGATGAGCCCACATAAGATTGCGCAATCTTGAGGTCACATCATTGATCTCATATCGAAAATAAACCAAATTTGTAGAGCTGTGTCTGAAGAAAGCCTTGCGCCACCGAACGAGCTTTGTAACGCACAACGCTTCCGTTTTCATCTCTTTCAACGCAAAAACCCACTTGCAACCAATAACTATTGCTCCAAAAGGACGAACGACCAGATCCCATGTGATGTGAGATCGAAGTTCTGCACGAATGGCCTTTTTTCACTTGTCGGCCTCTGGTGAATATACTGCTTCTTTGCAACTTTGTGGTACAACTTCAGCACTCAATGCAGTCTCGTATTCATTGGGTCGTGGGCGCTTGTTCACATTTGCGTCATTTGCAGGATCTTCATCAATATCATCGCTCAGAGCGTGATCTGTGAGGAGGGGATACTCACGGCTCTGAATGTCAAATGCGATGACCTCAGGGCTTGGCAGCAATCGTGGAGGCAGGTTCAACGACATTCGTGGACGACTGGAACCTCCACTGAACACGATGCGATTCTCTTGCGTGGGCAAAGGCATTCTGATTCTCGTGCTGAGTGCACTGGGCGTGGGTTGAGACGCAATAGCACGTGTAGAAGGAGAAGACAAATGTAACGCAAAAAACTCAGCGTCAGCAATTGCACGAGGGAAAGCTGGCTGTAATTCATCTGCTTGGCTTGGTTCTCGAGTAGGCACAATAATTCTATCTGGAACGACCAGCAACTCGTTATGGTTCAATGCAGCAGCATGAGGGTGGTTGCTAGGATCAACTTCCATTTCCACGGGATTCTCTGCCTCACCAATCGCATCGATGTCCATAATGGCGGTTTCAACAGGCGCACTAGGAAAATGAGAAGAAACAACCACTGCATCATCATCTTCAAACTGCAGAAAGCTTGGTTCACTCACAAGTAGAGGATAAATTTCTCGTTAACTCGAGGGAGGGCGCTCGTCAAGCACAATCGTTCGTGTTTTGACGAGACGCTCATCATCCAAGTCCCGAACTTGGTAAGCCTTTGAGCCATCGGCATACCCGAGAAACCCACAATCTGATCTCACTTGGAGCGCTTGCTCTTATCAGCTTGACTAAAGCCTTGAAATCCAAAGACACGCAGAAAATCCAGCGTTGGCTTAGAGCCTGTAAAGATTTCGAAAGGACTTGTATCTGGACGTGCAGTGTATGAGCAGCAGTCACAACTGCCCCCACCCTCCGTCGATCCACGTGCACGTGATACAACATTAATTGCGCCATTTCGAGCAAAGTTCGGTTCATTCTCTCCGCCAATCCGTTTTGCTGCGGTGAGTACTGAGCACTTGTCTGCTGCACGATTCTTTGAGTAACACAGAATCGAATGAAGCGCTTCCTTGGATATTCTCCGCCGTTGTCGCTCCTAATACATCGAATCTTCTGGCCAATTTGGGTCTCAACCAGCTCCTTGTAGTTCTTGAACTGCTCGAGGACCTCCGATTTCGCATTGATGAGATAGATACACGTGCACAAAGCGTGTGAAATCATCATGAAGGTGACAACATATCGTACTCCACCGTTTGACATTGGACTTAGTGGTCCAACCACGACGCTGTGAATCAACTCGAGTGCGTGGTCAGTCTTCACAACGCTTCCAGATTTTCGTACGAACGGATGCATGGTCGTCTTGCCACGCACGCAGCCTTCGCAAACACTAGGCACAATATCTCTTTTATTGAAAGGAGGAACACCAGTGCTCGAGCGAGCCATCAGCTCCATTCTTGGAACTAATGCATGGCAGTCAGTCCAGCCATTCAGTCCAGCATCACTTTTGCGCATTCCCCTCGCCGACACAATGCCCCGCAACCCCTTCCCTCTCCAGTTCACCAACGAGCTCAAGTTGGAAACTGTAGAACCATTCCAAGATGCAAGCGCTCAAGCACAATAAAGGTGCGGTTTTGCCTAGACCGTGGCCTTGCTCGGTCTACTGGGAAAGCAAGCACCAACTTCTCGTTCAGGTCGTCCATCCAGAAGACCCCTCCGCAAGACGCGCTCGTCATCTCACACTCGGAGGGACCAGTCGGATCTCTGAGACAGACGAGATTGAAGGCGCTCTGGTGGCCCACATTAATGACCTCAGAAGAGGTGGTCACATCGCCTCTAAAGATATGGTCGTCATGGCTGCCAGCCGTCTGATGCCCGAGTTTCCAGGTGGCAAGACCGACACCGCTGTCATGTCCTGGTGTGGGGGGTTTCTTCAGCGACACCAGATGACGCTTCGACGTATTACGTACTCTGGACGCCTCCCCCATCTTGACATCCTGCTTAAGCGTGAGGAGTCTGCAGCGGAGGTATATGAGCTTGCGCTGGCTCACCTGCATCGAAGTACTGCTGACCCGGAGTACAGTATTCCACTGCAGCGAGGTCTACATAATATGGACCAAACCGCAGTGAGTCACAGCATGGTTAGTCGCACCAAGGTGGAGCAGGTCGGGGCTTATGTGGTGCCTGCCGTTTCGTGCGGTGACAGCAACCGAGTCATTCTCGCGCAGCATCCGACCATCTTTTTTAACTGGCCCAGAATGCACACTTTGTGTTTAAAAGTGTGCATGGTGGGCCAGTTCGTGCGGAGGTGCAGTCGTTCCCCGGCGTGGATGAAGCCACCGTGTCAATTCAACCAAACGCCTAGTTTGATGAGTGGGCAATGCTCGAATGGGTTGAGACCTCTTGGAATGCTCCGTGCTCAAGCCAGCCATCCTCATCTTAGATAGCCTGAAGGTCCACCGCTGCGACTCCGTCATGTCTGCGTTGGAGGACATGGGTACAGCAGTCGCGTATGTTCCTGGCGGATGCACAAGCGCTATTCAGCTGCTGGATGTTAGCGTTATGGCTACTTTAAAGCACCAAATGCGACGTCGGTTCTCGATGAACACACAGGCGATGGACCAGTCGTCACTGCAGCACAGAAGCGCCATGCTACTTTCGACAATGCAATCGCTGCAGTAAGATCGATCACTAACGCCACAGTCAGGAATTCGTTTCGTCTCACGGGGCCGTTCATTCCGTTTGGTCCCGTGGAGGTTGCAATTGTGTGATCTGCTGAGAGGCGGAATGGGGTGGGTGGGAGCACGAACGCGCCGTCAGGCGGCCCAAAAAATACAATGCAACGCATTTTCGATTTAACCACTTTAGCCCCGAGCAAAAGTGGGTCTGATAAGCTGTATTGTACAGATTACAAAACACTTGAATAAAGTATTACCAGAAATCCGCAAACTCATGAGGATGAGCAAGACCTATCGAGCTGTACAGCTTATATGGGATGGGTTCGCCACTCGTAGAGCGACTAAGCTGTATAATACAGGTGTTGTAGAATTGTAAGGGGATGTGGTGGTTCGCATAATTTTAAAAATATCAAAGCGTTCACGGACATCCATACATATATTTTTACGCGAAGAGAGGCACCTAAGGAGTCGCTGGAGGAGTAGAAGGGTGCCGTTGGTGACGTAGATCCGTGTGGTGAGCGACGTCATGGAGAGGTCCCCAACGAAGTCCAGTGCGTTGACTGCCGTGAGCTGCGTCTGCAGCGTGCGCATGAACTTGGCGTGCGTGGACACCGCCTCATGCTTGTAGACTATGTACGCATTGACCAGCGCCATATCCACAAGCCCCAGGAACACCGTCTTGTAATATTTCTTGAGCTTCATGGCCTTCTGCTGTGAGTAGCGCTGCAGGTGCAACTGATCGTGGACGTCGGCCCCGCCCATGTCGTTTTGGTAGTCCTGATAAGTTGCGGGGCCGGAACGTCCAGTATCTCACCACGGTCGCCTTGCGCTTCAGAACGGCAGGCGTGGTATTGCACCCTGTCGCGAGGAAGTTAACGGGGCGATTGTCCATCCAGGACACTGCAACGAGCTCTGTCGCCACACTAGACACAGTGAGACGGTATCTCCCTCGGGCGATGGTCTTGGGGCGCTTCTTTTGAGTGTAAACGATGTCTTTGCAGCAGCCCAGTCGGTCCGTGTGAACCGTGCTGACCTGGTACAACTTCTTCTGCAGCAGGATTGAACACAGGAGAACAGAGGAGTAGAAACGGTCTGTGATGATCAAGCGTTTCTTCGGCAGGTCGTGTAGCACTGCCTCAATGTTCGAACAACAGCGTTTGAGCCTTGGTTCAGATCAGGCTGATCACGTGAAATGCTTTCCTTGTATATATCTCAAACCTGTAGAATACAACATAAAACAAGAGGACGGTCAGCATTATTCCGGATGGTATAGCTTTATAAAAGCAGACAAAAAAACTCACCGGTAGCAGTAGCTCGTCCTCGTGTCACAAGTCATGTAGCACTTTGTTCCCCACGGGTGTGGCTTTCCTTGTATATACTGTCGCATGGGATTGTATCTGGACTTGCCCGGGATCAATCCTTCGTCAAACGAGATACTAGGGCCGATGTCAAAGCCTCCACGAAAAGCGGCGTTGATCGGCTCACCGAGCTTCCTCACTTCCCATGTCTTGTACTTCTTTGCGTCTGGGTGCTTGTTGTTGCTGAAGTGCAGGTACCGTAGAATCTGCTCAAATCGAGTTCTCGACATGAACTGACCAAATGTTCCTCTAGAGTCCACGCACCAATGCTTTGCCATCTTATCCCTTTGTGGGCACAGAGCCCTCGCACACAGCAACCCGATCAGCACCACAAGCTCGTGCGGCTCAACTGGCTTGAACTTCTTCAACTCACTTCGGTTCTGAGCTTCAGTCATTGGCTTGTAATCAGGTCGCCGCGCCTTTATCTTCCGCTGTCGCTCGAGCATTTCGGCTGTTGTCTCATCAATGCGTTACTGATGATACAGGTTAGTTTCCGCTGCGATGTCAGCCACATGGTCTTGGACAAGAAGTAGAAGAGGAGCGACAAGACTGACTCGCCACATGCTTCTCTCAGAGAGCTTGGACCCAACCCTCCATGGTGCAATCCCGCTGTAGGACGAGTCACAGTTGGCGCTGAATGATACAGAATAAACGTCAGGGTCCAATCAATAATAAGCTGTCTGATACTGACTCGTACCGTTCTGTTCAAAATACGCTGTCAGCCCGTCCTCGTGTGCTCCCGCAATTTATCCTTCGACATGATCCGTACTACAGCCGGATCTGGCTTCGCTTCGACTGGATCTTCGTCTTCATCGGTCAAGGCATCATCATCAGAGTCATCATAGGTTTCGTCTTCGTCCTCAGGCTCCATAAGATCATCGCCGACTGACTCATCATCATCAGCCGGTACGATTGGGGGAGAGGACGGCCTCGGGGCGTGGGCGTCGGTAGCGAAGTCGTTGCAGTGGTGGTTGCGGTGGTGGCTGCAGTGATGGTTGCTACTTGAGCCCAGGACCATGGGAATTCGAGAGCAGAGCAAGCGAGCGACGGGATCGTGCTCGCTTCCCCGGGGCCCAAGCGCGAGCCACCGCCGAAGTAGAGGCAGGTGTTGCCGCGAACGCAGCAATCGGCGAAGTAGCAGTCATCGCTGGTGCAACTGCCGATACTATGGAAGACATTGCGGCAGCAACAGGGTCTCCAGACGCTGGGTAGACGCTGGGATAGTAGACGCTGAGGCATTAGACGCTGGGGCAGTAGACACTGGGCAGACACTGGGGTAGTAGACGCTGGGGCAGTTGTTTGTTTCTTTGGTCGTGTAGCCAGCATGATCCTTGTCATTACATTACAGATAAGAGTACGAGTTATCATTGACACTAACTGTGCGATTCCGCGTAATTGGTCATCTCGCGCTCGCCTACAAAGAAACCGATCCCTCACTGCGGGACTGAGTGCGTATGGCCCATACTGCTAGACTTTAGTATCGGAATCCGTAATCGAGTCCTGTCACTCGGGAGTACTGCCAATCCATGTCCTTCAACTCATTCCACATCGCGCGGAACATGCGCGTGTCCGCGCCCGTTTCGGCTCCATCGTCTGGGGGTTCGCGGCGAATCTGAAAATGAGCTGGAACGAGGGAGAGCCACACAAATCTCTACAAACGTGTTTCCGAGAGATTTCTAAAAAAAATACTTGTCCCACGCCCACAGTTACACAGTTGGAATATTTATCGAGAGGATCCCAGCAAACGGTTCTTTTCTACCACTCTTGCGATTTGTATGCCTTCATTTGATTTCATTATGCAAAACCGATATTTCGATCATAATCTGTATTATACAGATTTGCATGAATGGCGTTCGCGCAACCTTAATTACAACGTCACAACAATTTCAACGCAACCCTAATGGCATCGCGCAACAATAAACCGGTATACCGGTACGGGAACGCGATGGATTTTATTTTTGTTTGCAACCTGTCGTCTCGCAAAAATGCGAAAAAAACAGTTAGCTTCTCAGAAGTGCAGATTAATTTTGTCATTTAAATGGAGCTTTCGTTTATGACTGACCGTTGCCGGAAAAAAATGGAGAAAGTTCAAGATTCGGGACTATTAGGAACACGATACCGAAGAAGGGATATTCGGGATTACACCTGCTTCCAAGTGTCTTTCACAAAGCCAAAAGACGAAAGAAGCGATCAAGATGCAAGCTCGGTGCGGGCTGAAAGCCACTAACCACGCTTCAAACCGCACCCTCGAGCACATTCTAAAGCCACCCTTTAAGCAACAACGCGCAAACTCAGATTGATTTAACCCTCGCTCTCCAGCTATTGCGTGCCCGCGTTGCAGAGATCGAAATCGTCGAGCAGAAAATGGCTAAAATCTCAGCGTGGGTTAGCAAACTCCGGCTGCGAAAATGAATGGTAGATGGAGAAGGTTCAGGCATCGGTTGGCTGGGCGTGTACGCTATATAGTTTGTTTTCTTTCAAGTAGGCACAGGTAAAGACTACTAGTTAAGGAAGGTGGTCTAAGCTTGTCGCCGTTCGTCGCCAAAAGTATGTGCTCATGCATGCATCCTTTATAAATCCTTAAAGAGCATACAGTAGTACGACGCTAATAAAACTTAATAACGTTGCGCTAATAACGTTGCTTTAATAACGTTGCTTTAATAACGTTGCTTTAATAACGTTGCGTTAATAACGTTGCGTTAATAACGCCAAGTGAATTGGCAGCTTTATAGTGTCCCGTGCATTTAACATTACTCAGCGGAGAAGCCAAGATTCTCACTGAACTACGCTAGTCGATATGACAGACAGAAGCGGCAAGGAAGTCGCTGCTGGGCTGATTCACGCTCATGCTCCCTGCCGGACCCGTCGCCGAACCTGACGCATGCGGTGCACCCATCGGCAATCGCGTCGTCGTGAGCGTCCCAGGAATTACCAGCCGGAAGCTGAGGTTACCGACTTGACGAGCGATGTCCACAGCGCTGAAGAGAACGAAGCTACAACAATGGAGCGTGGTGAATAAGAACAGAAAATACATAAGTAGCTTTGAGCTCACCTTTTTTGTTGTTGTACCCACATGTTGTTGAAGTTAGCGTTAATGTCGCACTATTGTTGCTCGCAATCCATTCGAATCCCAAAATGGAGCCTATCGGGGTGCTTTAAAGTTGTAAATTGCAGGGGGGACCTGATTTGATGTGAGCCGAAAAAGATGCTCGAGGCCGAACTGACGTATTCCATCGAGAGCGAAGCCACACAAAAAGCGCGTGATATCCGAGTGCGGCCTTACACAGTATAGAAGGACACTAGCAACAGTGGATACAATGCCAATGCCTGCGTTACTGTAGTGACACTCCTCTCTTGTGAGCCATTATGAATGAAATCTCTCATTTCGGCTAGCTTGATGATGCTCGGTAAGATACTTCCTTTGCACTCCTGCGTAAACTCACACTACGAGACTGTGTGTCTTCTAGCTATTTTCGGCTTTCGTTATCAGACAATGCAGCGTAGATCATTTACACACGTCTTCAGTGGAATCATAACCGGGAACGCCGGCCTTGGCAGAAATACAACTACAGTCTTGTAAGATCGAGCTTTCGCCGCTTTGTTATAACTCCCATTTAAGAAATTCGTCACGACGCCATACACCACGAGCAGATCTTCACGATCGAACACAGCTTCGCAACCAACAAGAGCGTGCACTTTCCCTTGGCCAAGTTCGTTCCGCTTCGCATCCACAAGGCAAATCTTATTTTTGCCTCGCGTGAGAACGAACTCAAAATGCCCGTTCGCGTAGACTTAGCATCCACGGCCTCTTCAACTTCGAGCCTCACATTATCAAGGAGTCTGCATATCACGATCAGCATAGATGCAATGAAGTGATTCCACTTGGCTTCCTCGGAAGCATCACTGCATTCGTTCATCGCATGCGCAGCGTAATAGCCCAGGTACCTGTACAGGAAGTCCATGTGCTCTTCTGGAATCGCCTTCCGTCCTAGCTTGTATGGCTCGTAGGTCAAAATTTTCTTGACTTCGCTCCATTTCACGTAGATCTATGCAGTAGACGTGTTGTCGTCGCCATTACTGTTTGGCTTGGATTTTTTGTTCCTGTTGCTTTCGAGTTTTTCGTTGAGTTCCCGCCAGCGCTTCCATCGTGTCTCGCTATGGATCGCTGTTGAGGAAGACGCAGGAGGAGGCAATAGCAGCTTCTCCGCAATCTGGGATTCCTCTACGAGCATGTGAATCGTTTGTTTTTTAGTTCTTGGAATACGTCTGAAGCATCCAGCGTGCTTTACAGCGGTATGTGCACAAGAAGATCACGCACAAGAGTCGCGTCCCATGCTTCCAGTGCGTCACCCTGTCAGCGCCAGTACATCCTTGAAATCCTCCAGTGGTTCAAGTAAATCGTGTGCATGGCAAGCAAACACCTGATGCAGAAACGGAAACTACGAGGAAATCAACAAGTCTGGCGAATGGCGAGTATATTCCTTATCGTGAATTGGTCGGTGCGCCTGCAGTATCTGGCACCAGGATCAAGGCCGGACATCGCGCACGCGGTGCGGAACCTGAGAAAGCACTGGGTCAAGCACGATCTGCAGCATTACGCCATGGACGAGCGGGTGCTAGAGTATCCGAAAGCCACCATGGACTTCGGGTTAGTCATGCACATCAAGATCGGCGTATCTGTGACCATTGCTTGCTTCACAGACGCGGACTTCGCGATCGACAAGGAAGACCGCAAGTGCATCAGCGGAGTAGTCATGCTATTGGACGACAACGTGATCGCTCATGCCTCGCGGAAGCAAGGGATAGACACGCTGAGTACGACGGAAGCGGAGTATGTCGCCATGACCGAAGGAATCAAGGAAGTCCTATGGGCTGAAGGTCTATGTGCAGAGCTGCAGTGTGAGCATGGAACGCCGGTGCTATCCGGCGATAACACTGGCTCGATTTGCTTACCAAGAAACCAGTAAAGCACAGCAAGACCAAGCACATCGAGAATCAATTTCACCTGGTACGGCACCTTGTGGAAGAGGGCAAGCTTAAGACCGTGCATGTTGGGACGAACAGAATGACGGCGGACATCATGACGAAAGCGCTGGATGCGGTTAAGTTCGACCGCTTCAGGACAGCGATGAAGGTCCTCAAGATCACACGTAGCGTCGCTGACCAAGGGTCTCGTCCGTGCGATAGAGAAGGGCCTAAGGGCCGCGAGTTGAACCCACAAGCCAGTGGGAGTCAGACGGGTCGACGATGGATAACCATTGCCAAGAGCTACGCGCTGGTGCGCACCAAAGTGTTGCTACCGGCAGCGACAACAACGAGCAGCGAGAGCTGTGAGCTTTGGGTTAGAGCGCATGTTGACCGGCAAGCATATTGTGTAACAGTCAAATGCGGCGCAAGCATGCAAGATTCAATGCAAGAGGACGGCGCTCCGCGATGGCGATTGCGTGGGAGCAGAAGCGCAAGATGAGGCAAAGGTATGCTGTATGATTGCAATTACTACTTAAGTGGTTTTGTGATGCAGGCGACGCCTTGACACTCGACACTCGACCAAGTGGGAGAATGAGCTGTCGTGCAGCTGCGGATGCCCCGTCCAGGGCCGCATGGATCGCCTCTGCGCGCCAGCTGGTTCTACGTGCACTGGATTCGATTCAGTCCGGAGGCTTACGAAGAGCAACTACAAACAGAACGAGTGGTGTAGGGAGGTTTGCGTGTTTAGACCGAGTTTATTCTAATCTACCTACCGGGTTTTGGGCGTGGTGGAGGCGCTGGATGGAAGGCCTCATTACCGATTTGGTCCATTGCAACGAAGTTGCAGCGTCACCACCGCCTTATGTCCCTGTGCAGCCTTTAAGGCGCACTAACTGACACTGTTCCTACCGGTATACCGTAACCATCGACGACCGGTTTACCACCACTTCGGCCCCGCCAGGTCTCGTAGCAGACGAGCCAGGCTCACATGTCCGACGTGTCGGACGTGGGACAACGAAGACTTTGACAAGAACGAGGGACGGAAAGGAGGCAAAGAGGAGACGCGAGGAGAAGACCCGATCGGAGAAGAAGTGTGTCTTGTTGAGCAAATTTAGAAATGAGATATGTAAGGCTGTGCATATTTTTCTAGCTTCTCTTTTCCTAGTTCCTGTTTTTTTCTTTCCTTCATGTTTAAACCATAGTTGCGATTCTCTGCAACCCCGTAGGACTCTGTCCTTGTTTTGAAATGATGTGGCACTATGGCTGTTTCTGATTGGCTAATAACATGCAACTGATTTTTTGTTTACACACGTTTATCTGTTGTTTACGCGCTTAAGGGGTACGTGCCGGTTACGCCAGAGGCACGTGCCGTCACGCTTGCAGCCTGGTTCCTTACATCCAGTCTCCAGCGACTCTTATACTGTAAGAGGGCGCTGTTTCAAACAGTCCCTCTAACACGGCACACATGCTCGAGCATCTCGAGGAAGCGATCTCTCGACTTGGAGGGAGGAGGAGCGACTTGAGGACTTGGAAGGTAAATTTGCAACTGAATTAAAAAGTTGTTCCTGTCGCTACTCCTAATAAGCCTCAAGGGCTCCTAGAGGTTTTATGGCTAAAACCTACACATGCAGAAATAAACCTACGAAAATGATATATAAAACCTTGGGTACTCTGAGGTTCAACCCATAAGACCTTGAACTTGAAGTCCTGTGGAATATTCCCTGTGAAGTGATTGACCAAGCCACTCACTTCAACCGGTAGAGATACGCCGACCGCGTCACCAGTCAGATTCCCCAAAGTAGGAACCATCATTCCGTACATGATTAGTACATGAGACTAAAACTGAAGGAACGTCCTCAGACATCATCCAATGACGTCACTTGTGCATGCGGTTCACGTTTTACTGTAATCCCTTTGTCTTTTGCCACCCACAATACACAGCTAAGATGTTGTGTGGCACACAGAATCTGTGAAACAGATTCACTTTATGTAATGGGCGAGGCCCATCACATGTGCGGAGTTCTTTAGCACACACTGATAGAGCGCAGTCGCTTCGTTCGATATCGTTACGCCTGATATGAAGCTCTTTCTGGCGTCTGCCTCCAATGCGTTGAATCGCTCACACAGCAACAGACTCGCATAAGAAGACACCAATTGGAGGTTCGCAGTAAACGCATCGACAGACGGAACGTAATGATATAACGCGTAGCGTTCCTCTTTTAACTCCACGCTCATTGACCACGCAGTCATGATATCGATAGAAGATATCGCACTCTCGAGAACCTTGAACTGTTTCCTGAGAAATTGAGCTTCGTCATCACTCATGAGGCAGGCACGCGCATCGCCTTCGAAGACGTCGTACTGATAGAGAACTCTTGGATGTGGCGAGTGGGATCACGAGGAAACGTGTCCACTTGTAACGGAAGGCTAATGTTGAGCTTGAGCGTGTTCACAGCGTCCATCAACTTCGACATCCCACAGCGGCATGTACAGTCGCGAATGCGGGCGCTCTTTGGTCGTCTCTCGAAACCGGCGTTGGTTTGGACTCGTGAACACCACATATCGGTTCCTCCTTGTCGAGGTTATCGGTGGCTCATCGATCAAACGAACGACGTTGGGATCCTTGCTATGCTTATCCAGTAGCTTCTGCATGACAGCTTCATCCTCGCTTTGTATCTTGAATGTGTGACGGGAGTCACACAGCACGATGCACAGAGGTTCCGCTCGCGCTAGTCTATGGCGCGAGTTTTA
>JAADVW010000809.1:0-15086 GCA_023335875.1 Elongisporangium prolatum
AATATCGGCGCTGGTGTCGTGCTTGTGCATCCACTGGATGGTAGCGAGGTAGCCTGGCGGGTATGCGCCGAAAGAACCGCAGACGTACGACCCGTCACTGAATTGGGAGGACGGGTGGGCTCCTTCTGGCACACGAGAGTCATCGATATCGAGATCTGAAGGCCAGCCAGTGAGCAGACTGGAACAGTTGACAGTCGACGTGGCCGAAGCGCAATCCGTCACCAAGTGCGACGTGTAGTGGTTGAGCATGAAGAGATCGTACGAGCCCTTGAGCATGGCAGATTCCTCTGGCGAGAACAAAGGAAGTGCTCCATGGGCACGTTCACGCATGATGCCAGGGTATTTACCCACGATGGGCTGCAGGAACCAGCCAAGGTTGTACTCGTAATAGCGGTTGGCAGCAGCCACGTCTACTGGATCGTTGGCGTCTAGCGGGTAAGCATAGTCCAGGTTAAGCCCCATGCCAATGCGAGCACTTGAGCGCAGCACGTTCGCAGCCTTGAGCTCACGGAAGCGCTTGACGGCCTTGGCGTGAGCGATCAGGAAGTTGTGGGCAGCAGCGTACGAAGAGTTGGCGACTCCGGGGGCACCGATGCCATAGCCATAGCGTACAGAGCGAATGAGAGCGGCTCGTTGAACGTGGTCCAGTAGTCCACCTTGTTGCCAAACTCAAGATACATGAGCTCAGCGTAGTCCACAAAATGGTCCGAGATCGCGCGGTTGAGCCAGCCCGGGGGCGAGAGGTTCAGATGTAGTTCAACAGGCATATCCCAGTGGAAAAGCGTGAGCACAGGCACAATGCCACGTCTCAAGAGCGCATTGATCGTATTGTGGTAAAAGTCGTTACCCGGCTGATTGCGTTCCCATTCGCTCGGTGGCGTTGTTCCAGTTCATGACGCGTGACCAAGAGACGGAGAAGCGGAAGGACGAGAAGCCCGTGTCGACCATGCGATCCATGTCTTCTTCGTAGCCGTGGAACAAGTCGTCAGTCACACTGGCGCAGAGAATATCGGACTGCTCGTGGCACCAGTCGTCCCAGATGCTGGGCGTGCGGCCGCTTTCATTCCAGGCGCCTTCCACTTGGTACGAGGACGTCGCGGAGCCGAAGAGGAAGTTCTGGGGAAGCAACGAGGTGCGGAAGAGGAGGTGGAGTTAGAAGCTTGGGCGCTTGTGACTACTGCAGCTGCAGCAGTCAGGAGAACGAAGGGCCAGGATCGCATTGTGAGCGAAGACGCAAAACGGAAAGTGAGAGTGTAGACCGCAGCGGTTGGCAGGGAAATATTTTGCTGCCCGTCTGGGATGATCTGTTTCGGGTGAAAGTAAACTGCAGCGGTTGGCAGTGAAAGATCATATCGAGTGTCATCGCTGTATTGAAAGCCCCACACTGTCATAAACAGACCATTTATGGCACTTTGGGTAGCTGTGCTGAATCTACTGATATGATTATGTTCCGACTGGACTTTGCACCAATTGAAGTTGAATATGGACGAAATAAATCAAATTTCCAAGCTTTCGTAACACTGCAAACTACAGTAGGCACAGTCAACGTCGACGATCTGAACCCCACCTGGTCTGATAAATTCTTACAGTGTACACAATTCGTCAGGATATGATTCATTCTTAAGGTATAATTTCGCGCCTAACCACCTCGCATTTCCCGCCCTTCTACTGTAGCAAGTAGTTAAGCAAATAGCGTTCACTCATTCCTTTGCAGCAAAATGAGCACGTGACTTGAGATTCATTGACAGTCTTGTCATTTCGCTAAATGCTTTATCCATGCGCGAGCCCAGAAACCACACAGGAGCGACATGTACTGTTGTACGCACCTAGTCACAAATTAGATTGGAAGCGGCTAAGCCCTGTGCTTGGCAGTGTATGTGTTCAATTTCGGCCTAAAACACTGCAGCTCGCTTGCAGCCATTAGACACCGGCATTATTGCGTCATATAAGCGTTATTATCGCCAGCGTCACATGGCGCAGGCTTGCAGGCTCGATCAGCTTGAGTGCTTGAAACCGCACACCCTCAGTCTTAGGCAAGCAATGGCTATGATAAAGGCTGTTTGGGAAGATGTTCGCTAAGAAACCATTGTGATCTGTTGGCGCCACTGCAACATCTTCATCGGCTTATTCCGGTTCGACTAATACGACAACCTCTGCCAGTTGATAACTGACATTTGATAAATGCATACAGTTTATATTTTGTTTGGGGTACAAGTGCTGAGAGAAAGTGCTAAATGCCTATGACTGAGTTTGAGGTGCCCACTCAAAATAGAAAATGGCGTGGTGACAAATCGGTATTATCTGTTGTGCGGCAGAGCTTCAGCCGAATTGCAGTGGATAAAGCGACAGAATGCCACCTATGATTGTCGTGGCAGGGGACGTGTGACATCGCGTTAACCATTTCAATCTCCTTCTGTTCGAAGTACAGAGCTCCTCGCGTTCTGGACTGGAACAAGCGTGGAGCGACATTCCAATAAAGTATTGGAATGAGGTAGTAATCAGACTTGATTATCCAGTTGCATTCTATCCTAGTCGATCTTGTGCTAAGCACTTAGAAGTGCTGAATAGGTCGAGGGAGATTTACGATTGATAGCTGCATCAGTAAACGCCCATCGACTGTGAGTACAAGTACAAAAAGTTCTCTGGATTCGAGTGTTGGACTCAACCATACTGCTAGTACTATGGCAGCCAAATTTAACCCAGTTGTTTGACACTCGGCACCTCTTTAAACCTCATTTACGGAAAGCAGCGGGTAGGTCTCATTTGCAACACTGCCCCGCAAGTACTTGCGCGGTCTAAATGTGATCAGCACGAGCACGACAGCAATGAGACCAATACTATAAGCAGATAGCATGGATTCTCCCCAAAGCGAGGATCGACTCTGCAGCTGCTCCAGAGAAGAAGTGAACTGCGCATCGTTTGAGCCCAAGCATTTAGTCTTGGCCACGTTCGAAAACCAACGTGCCGCCAATCGGGGAACTCGTGCGAGATCCGTGGGCTTGGGCGTGTAGCCTTCTTTACTTCCGGTCTGCGATGTGAAGTTCACGTAATGAAGACCGAAGCGCGGATGGAAGGAGCCCCACTCGTAGTTGTCCACGAACGACCAGGCCGTGTACCCAATGATCGGGATCTTCTCCTCCGTCACTGCCTTATACACTTGATCCAGGTAAGTCTGGAAGTACCACAGTTGGTCTTCGTTCTCAATGTCTTCATTGCCACAGAAGCCGTTTTCAGTGAGCAGAATATCTGCCTGTGGGTCGTGCCTGTGCATCCACTGGATCATTTGCATGTAACCTGGAGGATACGCCGAGAACCAAGGACAATTGATCTTTCCAGCCTTGTCCTTCGCCGATGGGCGCGCTCCAGGTGGTAATTCGGCCTCATCGATTCCCATATCCCGCTCCCAGCCGAGTGACAAATCTGAGCACTTGATTGTCGACGTCTCCGAGTCACAGTCTGTCGCAAGACGCGTCGAGTAGTGATTTAGCATGAACAGATCGTACGATCCAATGAGAAGTTCCGCTTCTTCAGTCGTAAACTTGGGCAGATTGACTCCTGCGCGTTCTCGCATGACGACTGGATAATCTCCTGAAACAATTGGCTTGAGGAACCAGCCGAAACCAAACTCAATTCGACGCTCAGCAGCCGCGACGTCTTTGGGATCGCTAGCGTTCAGCGGCAAGTTGTTGTCCGCGTTCAGAACGATACTGATTCGCGCCTTCGATCGGAAGATATTCTTCGCCTGAAGGTCTCGGAAGAGCTTCACGGAGTAGGCGTGAGAGATCAGCACGTTGTGTGCAGCAGTATAGGCGTTTGAAGCCGAGCCAGTGAAGCCAGGAGCGTGTGTGCCCTTGCCGTAACCCTGAGAAGTAAACGAAAGCGGCTCGTTAAATGTCGTCCAGTAATCCACTTTGCTACCGAATTCGTGGTAAATAAGGTCGGAATACGCCACGAAATGGTCCACAATACCGCGGTTCAGCCATCCAGAAGGAGAGAGCTCAGTGTGTAGCTCACGAGGCAGATCCCAGTGGTAAAGCGTGAGGATCGGGACGATCCCATTCGCCCGAATCTCGTCAATGAGTGCGTGGTAAAAGTCGAGGCCGGCCTGATTGCGCACCATCTTCTTCGTCTTCGGATCCCAATTCATAGCACGCGACCACGAGATGGAGAAACGAAACGAGTTTAATCCGGTCGAGACCATGAGTGCGATGTCGTCCTTGTATCGATGGAGAAAGTCGTCAGCCACATTGGCGCACTCCAGATCCGGCTTTTCACGGCAGAAATCGTCCCAGATGCTGGGCGTGCGACCGGTTTCGTTCCACGCGCCTTCAACTTGGTACGAAGCCGTGGCCGAGCCAAACATAAAGTCCTCTGGGAAGCATCGCGCGGCGGCCGAGACCGCAGGCTGCGCGATTACAAGCGCCACCGCAATAGCGCTGACACCCAACCAGCGCATCCTGGCGCTTGGTGGCGAATGAGCAAGTGAGACTGCGGTATCTCTCCAATCGTGGCGTTAATCCAACTTCAACCCAAACCTGATTCACTTTGAAGTGCGTACTTGAAGGCCCAGGTATCCAACACCCAAGGCAATCAATGATTGGTGGTGGCAATATGATGGATGGAGAGCGCTGATTTCCACGCATCGGTAGAATGCCGTTAGTCACTACTTATGTAGGCAGTGAGTGTATGTTAGAGTTCATTACAAGACAAAACTTCTGCTTGGTTGGCAACAATGGGGAGGCTTCAGTCGTGCGCTGGGAAGAAACTGAACGGCGCTGCTGGCGTTGCACAAAGGCCACTACTCCCAGAGCCACCATACCGACGATTAACGCTACAAAGCCCGAGTGAACGACCCAAGTGGTTGCCTGGGACTCAGTGTCTTGCGTCGGAACGATGAATTCTGGATCAATCGAGCTCAGGCATTTGGTCTTGGCCAGGTTCGAGAACCAACGAGCTGCTAGGCGAGGAATACGCTGCAGCTCGCTTGCCTTGGGCGTGTAGCCCTCTTTACTACCGGTTTCCGAGGTGAAGTTGACGTAAAACAGGCCAAAGCGAGGGTTGAACGAGCCCCACTCGTAGTTGTCCAACAGAGACCAAGCCGTGTAGCCAATGACTGGGATATTCTCCAATGAAATGGCCTTGTAGACTTGGTCCAGGTAGGTCTGGTAGTACCACAGCTGATCCTTGTTCTCGATCTCTTCGTTGCCACAAAAGCCGTTCTCTGTGAGCAGAATGTCAGCACTCGTGTTAAACTTGTGCATCCACTTGATCATATCCAAGTAGCCAGGCGCATAGGCAATGAACCAGGCGCAGTTGTACTGGCCAGCCTTGTTTTTGCCTCCACGTCGAGCGCCTGCGGGCATTCGAGACTCGTCCACGCCCACGTCACGTGCCCAGCCGAGCGAGAGCGATGAGCAGTCGATTGTCGAGTGCTTGGATTTGCAGTCGGTAACCACATGCGTCGTGTAGTGGTTTAGCATGAACAGATCGTACGATCCCTTGAGCAGATCGGATTCTTCAGTCGTGAACGTTGGCAGATTCTCCCCCGCCACCTCGCGCATCACAGCTGGGTATTCCCCCGTGACGATCGGCTGCAGGAACCAGTCAAAGCCGAACTTGATGCGTCGGTCGGCAGCAGCGACATCGCTGGGGTCGCTCGCATTCAGCGGCAGGGCGTTGTCGGCATTCAGCACGATACTGATGCGTGCCTTGGGGCCGAACACGGTCGTGTTGCTGGTCTGAAGAGCGCGGAACCGTTTGACTGCCTTGGCGTGGGAAATGAGCACGTTGTGGCCAGCAACGTACACGTTCGATGTTGAGTTGGTCATTCCGGGAGCGCTCATGCCGATGCCGTAGCCTGCGGTAGTGAACGAAAGCGGCTCGTTGAAGGTCGTCCAGTAGTCCACTTTCTTGCCAAACTCGGCGAACATGAGCGCAGCGTACTCCACAAAGTGGCTATCAATGTCGCTGTTGAGCCAACCTGGAGGGGACAGCGTCAGGTGCAGCTCTCTCGGCAGGTCCCAGTGGTACAGTGTCAGTATGGGCACGACTCCGTTCGCCAGCAGCGCGTCGATCAGATCGTGGTAGAAGTCGATACCGGCCTGGTTGCGCACCAAGCGATTGAGGTCGCTGTCCCAGTTCATCGCGCGCGACCAGGAGATGGAGAAGCGGAAGGTCTTGAGGTTGTTGTCCACCATGAGCTGGATGTCGTCCTTGTATCGGTGCAGGAAGTCGTCGGCCACGTTGGCGCATTCCACATCTACTCGCTCGCGGCAGAAGTCGTCCCAGATGCTGGGCGTGCGGCCGGTCTCGTTCCACGCACCCTCGACCTGGTACGAGGCCGTGGCCGAGCCGAAGAGGAAGTCGTCTGGGAAACAGCGACTGGGTTCGGAGGCCTGAGTGCTGGTCAGCACCAGCGCAGCAGTCGACAGGAACCCCCACGAGCGCATGCTTCTTGTCGCGATCTTCTCGAGTGCATGCTTAGTGAGTGGAGGGGTGAGTTCGTACTTAACATGCGCGGTCTCATTTATGGCAGCTTCAACTTGACCCTGCAAATTTGATACCGAGTCAACATTCGAGTGTGTTTGATGATGATGATGTGATGAAAGAGGGAATCCACAGAGAGAGCAAAGGACGAGACTGTCGCTTCTTAAGCATTTGAAATCTGCATGAGCTTATCTCTTGAGCAATGGTGAAGACTCGCCAGCCTTGTGGGTACGCTGCTTGCGTGCCACGAGACCAATAGCCACTACGGCCAACGCAATGACACACATCACAGCAGCTCCTTCAGCGGACCACGACGCAATATTCGGTGTAGCCGCAGACAGCTCTGCATCCGCAGCGTCGAGGCACTTGGTCGTGGCCAGCTTCGAATACCAGCGAGCTGCCAGGCGAGGAATGCGCTCCAGATCGGTGGGCTTGGGCGTGTAGCCTTCCTTGCTGCCGGTCTGTGAAGTGAAGTTGACGTAGTAGAGACCGAAGCGAGGATTGAACGAGCCCCACTCGTAGTTGTCCAGCAGAGACCAGGCCGTGTAGCCGATAACCGGGATCTTTTCTTCCACCACAGCCTTGTAAACCTGATTCAGGTGCTCCTGGTAGTACCACAGCTGGACCTCGTTCTCGATCTCCTCATTGCCGCAGAATCCGTTCTCTGTGAGCAGAATGTCAGCGCTCGGGTCGAACTTGTGCATCCATTTAATGTTGTCCATATAGCCTTGTGGGTAGCCAGTGAACCACGGGCAGTTGTATTCACCGTTCTTGTTCTTGGCCGAGCGAGGGGCTCCAGGCGGCACAATAGTATCGTCGACGCCCAGATCGCGTTCCCAGCCAGCATTCAGGCTCGAGCACTCGACCGACGACGTGCTGGATGAGCAGTCCATGACCATGTGCGATGAGTAGTAGTTGAGCATGAACAGATCGTACGAGCCCTTGAGTAGCGCCGACTCCTCGTTTGTGAAGTACGGCAGGTTGTTGCCCGCACGCTCGCGCATGACCTCAGGGTATTCTCCCGACACGATGGGCTGCAGAAACCAGCCCAGCATGAACTGCATCTTGCGTTCGGCGGCTTCAATATCGCTCGCGTTGTTCTCCCCGTGCGGGTACAGCTGCTCTGAGCACAGGACGATACCAATACGGGCATCGGCTCGAATTACCTTGGATTGCTTGAGCGAGCGGAACTTGCTGACAGCGTTAGCGTGCGAGATCAGCACGTTATGCGCCGCAGTGTAGGCATTGGTCTTGGAGTTAGTGAAACCGGGAGCGCTCATGCCGTTGCCGTATCCGCCCATGGTGAAGGACCACGGCTCGTTGAACGTGGACCAGTAGGCCACTTTGCTACCGTACTCATTGTACATGAGCTCAGCGTACTCGACGAAGTGCTCCACGATGACGCTGTTGAGCCAGCCGGGCGGGGAGTACTCCAGATGCAGCTCTCGTGGCAGGTCCCAGTGGTAGAGCGTCAGAATAGGCACCACGTGCTGCTTGTTGAGCTCGTCAATGACCGAGTGGTAGAAGTTGATGCCAGGCTGGTTGCGCTCCATGCGCTTGGAGGTCGCGTTCCAGTTCATGACACGAGACCACGAGATGGAGAAGCGGAAGGATGAGAGCCCCGTGTCAGCCATGAGCTGGATGTCGTCCTTGTAGCGGTGCACAAAGTCATCCGCGACGTTGGCGCACTCCAAATGCGGCTGCTCGCGGCAGAAGTCGTCCCAGATGCTGGGCGTGCGGCCGGTCTCGTTCCATCCGCCTTCGACCTGGTACGAGGCCGTGGCCGAGCCGAGTAGGAAGTCGTCAGGGAAGCAGCGCTCCGATGAAGACCTGTGCACCGCACCCGTCAGAGCAGCAGCTCCCAGAAGCAGCGATCCCAACGAGAAGCGCATGTCTGAGCTGCTGCGGATATTGCGCAATGAAAAAGGAAGGTTGCGTTTGGGCTCCCTCGCTAATCTGATATCGACAAGATCAACCACAAATGAGCTTCTCGTCCCGGTGCTGCACCGAGATCATCGCAATCCTGGGAATCAAAGGCTGGAAGTCGCACAAGGAATGAGTGTAATTTTCATCAGAGGCATCACCATGCTGCAATAAGCACCACAAACGATAACGACTCAAACTGCAAAGCTAGATTTATTTAGCCATGCTATTTCTGAAACTTGCAGCCCATAAGCTCATGCAACTCTTCCATCGCTTTTGAAAGAGATGGGATCGCAATGTAGTCTGCTGCAACTCTTGAATGGCTCACAGCTTGGGCATTATGTTTTCAGATCAAGTAGGTCGTGAATTTAAGCTCTAGCGCCGAGTAGAGGTGATTGTTCAGAGAAAACGCGATTCGGAGAAGTCTGACGCTTGAAACTAATGAACGCAATGACAGCGACAGCCGCCAAACCCACAAACAGTGCCACGATATTCTCATCCGACCACAAGGTTTGAGCCGCACTCTGCAGCTTGGTCGCTGACTGTGACTCGCTGGCACCGAGGCACTTGGTCTTTGCCAAATTGGAGTACCAGCGAGCAGCAAGACGCGGAATGCGAGCCAAGTCGGTTGGTTGTGGCACGTAGCCTTCCTCAGTTCCTGTCTGGGCCGTAAAGTTCACGTGGAAGAGACCGAAGCGAGGATTGTAGGAGCCCCATTCGTAGTTGTCCATGAAGGACCAGGCTGTGTAGCCAATGACCGGGATCTTTTCTTCCACGATCGCTTCATGGACTTTTTCCAGATGCGTCTGGATATACCAGAGCTGGTCCTGACTCTCGATCTCTTCGTTGCCGCAGAAACCATTCTCAGTGAGGAGAATATCGGCTGTCGGGTCAAACTTGTGCATCCACTTGATGTTATCCAGATATCCTTGCGGGAACGCGCCCATCCATGGACAATTGTATCCGCCGTCTCGGTTCTTCCCAGATCGGCGGGCTCCAGGAGGAAAGACAGTGTCATCGACGCCCATGTCCCGCTCCCACCCCAAATTGAGCTTGTCGCAATCCACAGTCGATCTGCTCGATGAACAGTCCGTCGTCATGTGCGAGGAGTAGTAATTTAACATGAAGAGATCGTACGAGCCCCGAAGAAGCGTTGACTGCTCGGCTGTAAACGTTGGCAGCCGATCGCCAGCGCGCTCTTGCATGACGACTGGGTATTCACCAGATACGATCGGTTGCAGGAACCAGCCAGGACTAAACTGCATCCTGCGCTCGGCTGCTGCCACGTCGCCTTTGTCATTCGCGTCCAGTGGATACATGTTTTCCGACGCGATCACTATGCCAATGCGCGCATCACTTTGGATCATACCGGTCTTCTTGAGCGCGCGAAACTTTGCAACGGACAATGCGTGCGAGAGAAGTACGTTGTGGCCTGCCGTGTACACGTTGGTCGAGGAATTGCGCATCCCAGGAGCAGCTAGACCGTTGCCGTAGCCAAGCGTCGTGAACATGTTTGGTTCGTTGAATGTCGACCAGAAGAGCACTTTGGAGCCGAATTCAGTGAACATAAGAGTCGAATATGCCAAGAAATGGTCCTTGATATCGGTGTTCAGCCATCCTGGAGGAGAAAGCTCCGTGTGCAGCTCACGAGGCAGATCAAAGTGGTACAGCGTGAGAATCGGCGCGATGTCGCGCTTGTTCATTTCGTCAAGCACGTGGTGGTAAAATTCAATTCCTGGCTGGTTGCGCTCCATGCGCTTCGTGTTCGCATTCCAGTTCATGACACGAGACCACGAGATGGAGAAGCGGAACGACGAAAGCCCCGTGTCCGCCATGAGTTGGATATCGTCCTTGTATCGATGCAGGAAATCATCGGCAACATTGGCGCACTGGATCGGTGTTTCACGACAAAAGTCGTCGCTGATGCTGGGTGTGCGCCCAGTTTCGTTCCATCCGCCTTCGACTTGATACGCGGACGTGGCCGAGCCAAACAAGAAGCCGTCTGGAAAGCAACGGTCGGTCGATGTTGTTGCAACTGTGAGCTGACTGCCCAGCAGAGCCATGAAAGCGCTGCACACGAAAGATCTGGACAAACGCATGTCCTCTTTTGAGAGCAAAACTGAGAATGATCGTTCAGGAGTTCAAGTCCAAAGCCTGGTCTGATCTGGTTTTCCTGGGAAACATGATAAAGATTTGCCTGACTCAATTGAATCTGAGTGATGAAAGCTCTCAAGGCAGTTCTGTCGACTGCTTTAGTCTGTTGTGGGAGCCAAAGCAGACAAATTCAGAGATAGAGAGAGCGTTTTCAGCACGCATAACACCGTGTTTGTTATCCTCCTGCTGCTCATGTACGCACAGTCTGAAGCAACGGAGATCGCTCGTATGCTCGGCTTGTACGGGCAGAACGTCGCTTGAGAGAAAGCATCGCGACCAATGCCACAGCAACCATCAGCCCCAACGCAACAACAAGCGAGACATTATGGAATGATAGTCCACCAGATTCGCTGGCCTGAAGTGCTTCAGTCATCCCTGCGTCGGAGTCCGCGAGGCACTTGGAGTCCATAAACTGAGAGAACCAACGACCTGCAAGGCGTGGAATGCGAGCGAGATCTGTGGGCTTGGGCGTGTAACCTTCCTTGCTTCCGGTTTGCGACGCAAAGTTGACATAGTAGAGACCAAAGCGAGGGTTGAATGAGCCCCACTCGTAGTTGTCCAAGAGCGACCAGGCCGTGTAGCCGATCACAGGGATCTTCTCCTCAACAACAGCCTTGTACACTTGGTCCAAGTGCGTTTGGTAGTACCACAGTTGGTCCTCGTTCTCGATCTCCTCATTGCCACACCAGCCATTCTCCGTAAGTAAGATATCTGCCGAGGGATCGTGATTGTGCAGCCACTTGATTTGCTGGAGGTATCCAGGCGCATAGGCCGAGTTGTTGGGGCAGTTGAGCAGACCCGCTGCATTCTTGGACGACGGTCTCGCTCCTGGCGGAAGTCGAAGACTGTCGACACCCAAGTCACGCTCCCAGCCCAGCGATAGTGAAGAGCACTCAACCATTGATTGCGTGGACGAGCAATCAGTCACAAGCTTGGAACTGTAGTAGTTCATCATGAACAGATCGTATGAGCCCTTCAACAGCTCTGTCTCTTCTTTCGTGAAGGTCGGAAGCCGATCACCAGCGCGCTCACGCATGACGGCCGGATAATCACCGGTCACAGTCGGCTGCAAAAACCAGCCAAACATAAACTCAGTGTGGCGCTTGGCAGCAGCAATGTCGCTTGGGTCAGTCGAGTTCAAAGGATACGCGAAGTCGCTCACCAGCACGATGCCGATTCGAGCCGAGTCGCCGAAGACCTTGGACTTCTTCAGCTCGCGGAACTTTGCGACGGCCTTGGCGCGGGATATGAGAACGTTATGGCCAGCGATGTACACTTTGGTATCGGAGTTCATGATGCCTGGAGCACGCATGCCAGTGCCGCCGTATCCCTTGGCGACAAACGACACAGGCTCATTGAAAGTCGTCCAGTAGTCGACTTTGCTGCCGAACTCTCGATAAACGAGCTCGGCGTACTCAGTGAAATGGTCGGCAATCTTGCTGTTGAGCCAGCCCTGTGGAGACATCTTGCGGTGCAACTCGCTGGGTAGATCCCAATGGTACAACGTCAAGATCGGCACCAGCTTGTTCCGAAGTAGCTCGTCGATCATGTCGTGGTAGAAATCAATCCCTGGCTGGTTGCGCACCATACGTCTTGTGGCAGCATCCCAGTTCATGACGCGCGACCACGAAATAGAGAACCGAAAGCTCTTAAGTCCAGTCTCAGTCATTGTCTGGATATCGTCCTTGTATCGGTGGAGAAAGTCGTCGGCCACGTTGGCGCATTGCACTGCTTCCTTTTCGCGGCAAAAGTCGTCCCAGATACTTGGTGTGCGGCCAGTCTCGTTCCATCCGCCCTCCACTTGGTATGAAGCAGTGGCGGAGCCAAACATGAAGCTCTTAGGAAAGCATCGGCTGGATGCTGCAGCGCAGACGCCGCCCATGAGAGCAGTGACACCAAGCAGGACTCGTGACCAGAACATCGCTTACAATAGCTCTTTTTCTCGAGCGAAAGTGGAAGTGAGTCACGAGTCCGCTTGCGTGGTGGATCCCCAACGCATCGTAATGGGTAAAGCCCAGTCCTGATTGGCACAGCCGAAATTTTCGCCCGACACCAATCAGTGATGCTCAGGGCACTTCAACTTCAACCGCAAGCGGAACTGCTATCTTGTGAGTCTGTTCGCACTTCTTCAGCCTATAGAATGGTGATCATGGCTGTATGTGAGCCAAGAGTGTATTCTCTAGATTATGGTAGTCGATCTACTGCTTGGGAAGCAACGGCGAGCGCTCGCTGGCTCGGCTCGAAGCACGACGCTTGAGCACCACGCCAGCGATGATAGCGAGCAAGACAACCAGACCCACAACTGTGAACACCACGCTCTTGCCCATTGGCGTGGCCGAGTCATCGAAGCTCAGCAGCGCGTCGGCCATTTCGACGTCACTGGCGTTCAAACACTTGCTTTGCGCCAGACTAGAGAACCAACGGCCTGCAAGACGCGGTGTACGCGTCAGCTGCGAGGCATTCGGCGTGTAGAAGTCCTTGTTGCCAATGTTGGCAGGCATGTCCACGTAGTAGAGGCCGAAACGAGGGCTGAACGATCCCCACTCGTAGTTATCCAAGAGAGACCAGGCCGTGTAGCCGATCACAGGGATTTTCTCCTCCACGACAGCGCGGTGCACCTCGCTCAAGTGGGTCTGATAGTACCAGAGCTGGTCCTCGTTCTCAATGTCTTCGTTGCCACAGTAACCGTTCTCCGTGAGAAGGATATCAGCGCTGGTGTCGTGGTGATGCAGCCATTTGATCTGCTGGAAGTAGCCAGGCGCGTAACCAGTCATCATTGGGCAGTTCTCCACTCCAGCGCTGTTCTTGGCAGAGTTGCGAGCACCAGGAGGAGCACGCGTGTAGTCCACAGCCATATCCCGTTCCCAACCAAGAGACAGCGAGTCGCACGTGATAGTGGAGTTAGCCGAGTCGCAGTCTGTGACAAGCTTGGAGCTGTAGTAGTTCATCATGAAGATATCGTACGAGCCCTTGAGCAGAGCTGACTCTTCGGCTGTGAACGTAGGCAGACGGTCTCCAGCGATCTCACGCATAATGGCAGGATAGTCACCCGTGACGATGGGCTTCAAGTACCAGCCGAACATGAACTCAGTGCGGCGCTCGGCTGCAGCGATATCCTTCGGGTTGCTGGGGTCAAGTGGGTACGACCAGTCGCTCACAAGAACGATGCCGATTCGGGCAGTGGATCGAATGACGTTCGAAGTCTTGAGTGATCGAAACTTGGCGACAGCTTGGGCATGAGCGTTCAACAGGTTATGGCCGGCCGTGTAAGTGTTGGTGGTCGAGTTGGTAAATCCGGGCGCGTGCATTCCAACGCCATAGCCAGCCCAAGTGAACGTCCAGGGCTCGTTGAAGGTCGTCCAGTAGTCCACTTTGCTTCCGAATTCATTGAAAATGAGCTCCGAGTACTCCACAAAGTGGCTCACAATCTCGCTGTTGAGCCAGCCCTGGGGCGATAGCTGCGTGTGTAGCTCACTCGGCAGATCCCAGTGGTAGAGCGTCAGCACTGGCACCAGGTTGTTGCTCAAGAGCTCGTCAATCATCGAGTGGTAGAAATCGATGCCAGCCTGGTTGCGCACCATGCGCTTGGACGAGGCGTTCCAGTTCATGACGCGCGACCACGAGATGGAGAAGCGGAAAGACTGGAGACCGGTGTCCTTCATCGTCTGGATGTCGCCCTTGTACCGGTGCAAGAAGTCGTCCGCGACGTTCGAGCAAGCCACTCCTTCCTTCTCGCGACAGAAATCGTCCCAGATGCTGGACGTACGGCCGGTCTCCTTCACAGCGCCTTCAACTTGGTAGGAAGCCGTGGCTGAGCCGAACATGAAGTTGTCAGGGAAGCAGCGCTGCACAGATGTGCTTGAGGCTTGGACGCTTCCCATGAGCACCAGAGCAGCGCCAACCAACAGCGAATAGCTGGACCAGTGCATTGCGTTCTTCTGAAGACTGGCTGGTGCTTGTCAAGCTGAGATCTAAACGTAGAATGAGGACTCTCCTGAATGCGCATCACGTTGGATTTGATCCCTCTCACAGAATGCTCTTGCTATGAACAGCTCGCACCACCAAGCAAAGATGATGTCGGCTGGTTTATGCACACAATTTCTGAATTGCAACTCGAACCACGCTATATTAGATTTGCAAGGGAGTTGAAGCTGATCTAAAGATGGACTTTTGGCACTTGTCACACATTGTTAATTGGGTCCTCCTTCAGTGGTAGATCCTACTGCTTCCGCAGCAGAGGAGAGCGCTCGCTAGCACGGCTGGAAGCGCGGCGCTTGAATACAACACCAGCAACCACAGCAACCGCCACCAGCAGACCCACAACAGGAAGCGTGACGCTCTTGACGGACAAAGAGTTATCCGTAGCACTAAGCAGCACATCCGTCATCTGCGCATCATCAGCACCAAAGCACTTGGACTGAGCTAGCTCGGTGAACCAACGGCCTGCAAGACGAGGAGTGCGCGTCAGCTGCGAAGCATTCGGCGTGTAAAAATCCTTATCACCAATGTTGGCAGGCATGTCC
>JAADVW010000081.1:0-73240 GCA_023335875.1 Elongisporangium prolatum
CCGTCGACACCGACGGAGCGTCCGTGTTGGTCCATGAACCAGAAGCCGAGTCTGACGCAGGGATGTCCTTCGACGCTGACGATACTGAAGAAGCAGCAGTACTCGTCCACGAACCAGAAGTGGAATCCATCGCAGACGCGATGGAATCCGTTGACATCGATGGAGTGTTGGATGATGAAGAGGATGCGGTTGAGCTGGGGAATGAATTGGTGTTACTTGGTGATATCGCTGGCGGTTGTGGCGTCGGTGTCGGTGTTACTGTGACCTTAGGTAGTACAATCACCGTCGTATTGTTGACAACTGACACTGCAGAGCTGGGAAGACACTGCGAATATGTGTCGGCCAAGTCGATACATGTCCAGCTTTGGATGCAAGTGTGATTTCCATTGTACCCCTCACCGCCGCATTGGCCAAATGGTCCGATTGCTTCGCCCCAGGCTTCTGGAGACAAATCGTCAGGCCAGCCCCATCCACTCCAGTCGAAGCTCGTTAACGAATCGCTGCCGGACCCGCTTGAAGACGCACTTCCAGTTAGACTTGTTGCACTCAAACCACTACCTGAACCTGTCAATGAAGCTGCCGTTGCTTCTTTGATGGCAGCAACGTGGGAGCGGACATGAAAATGAACTCTTGATGCCTGCGCGGCCTGAGGTTGCTCAAGAAACTGGCTGCATACAACGATGCCTGCGACGAAAGTCCATTGCACCATGACGCTTGGAAAGTTGCGAGGATATCAGATGGGTTGCGTTCGATGGAGCAAATGATGGTTTCCTTGGCGAACGGAATAAATGCAACTGAGAGTTCCAAAACAAATGATTGGTAAAGGAGAGATGACCCTAAAAGCTCAGCCCGCGTTTTTTTTCGATAGTATCCGACGTTTCGTGCGAGATTGGGATTGTACACGCAAAGAAGAAACCAACAACTCTGTGATAGAGATCAAAAGAAGCTTGCAGCTGCCTTTGCTGATTCCATTTGCACGCAAAACTCACGCCTGCTCGAAGTTCGCATGCTAAGCTTCTCCGATGCTGATACAGGTGAAACGGATGCACGTTTGACAGCACCAGACACAGCTGTAAATCAAGGGGGCAAGATGAAACTCTTCCAGTCGACGTAACGAGCGATCGTTCAATATCCAAGTTGGTTTCACAAAGAAAAAAGTGTACCCTACACATTCAAACAATCCTCACGATGATTTTGCAACATTGTCCTTGTCCCTTGAGTTTGCGCTCAATAGAACGGAAGGTCAAGACGGCTGTCAATTTGCGCGGCCTTCTATTCGATTGGGAAGTCGCAAAATCGTGAGGATCGTTTGCAAGTCAAAACTCCTGTGGTTCATTTTCCACATAGAATGACAGAAGCCTTGAGGCACCATGTGGTGTTTGAGTTGGCTACACCCTCTCAACGGAACTCAACGCGAAAAAAGTCGATGCATCAAGAAAAACCGTTCGACCAGACGAAACCTTGGTCTGTGTTTCTCGATTGTACACAATCACGACAGCACTGAGCAAATCGCACCCAATCGGCGCACTAGATTGCAAATACCTTCTTTTATGAACGCGCTCTATTGCTCCACTTGCAAAACGTCTTGGACTATGGGCCCTGCTCGCAGTGTCTGCGCCAATTCCAGCTCTGGTGTCTTGTCCAATCTATCAACCTTTTCTTCCTCTTCCATGTCCAGTTCTAACGAGCGATAGAGACGAAGAGAGCTTGAGACTCGCAACGACGCCTTTTCTAACAGAGCAGCGTCACGAGATGTTAGCGCACCTCTGGGTTCCGGAATCTTCTTGTCTATTCTTTCTTGCTTCCCGAACGCAATCCGACTGAAGCGCAACGAGTTTGAAGACAAAGGCAGCCGCGCTTTCGCTGGGATGATCAGCTCAAATCCTGTTCGTGCTGTAACCATGTGGTGGCTGATAAAAACTCCGTACTCGATCGAGATGTGCGGACGGATCACAGTCTCGTTGTTTACTATCTTCTGCATGCTTCTCGTCGGCCGCACGAGACTTCGTGCTCTCATAGGGACGTTCAGCAGCTGCTCAAGTGTCGTCCGCTTGTAGTTCTCTGGTGCTTGTTCGCTTTGGAATCTCTCCATAGACTCGCTTTCGTCTATAACATCAGAGGCTGGCGATGTCTTACTTGAAATGTGAACTCTCCGTTCGATGGATCGAGTAAAGCGTCGGAGTGGAAGCCGAGCCAATACATGAGTCAGAACGTACCTGGCGATGAGCCAGATGACTACGCCAACGGCGCTCTGGGCCAAAATCATATACAAAGGGCTGTACAAAATTCGAAGCACCTCTAAATTGAATCCAAATGACCCGTCTTGGTCGATGTTGAACGTGTTTCCATGTGCTGTGTATCCAGGAAACGTAGTAACGTCATTAACGCGTTGTTCTTCAAATGCAAACTTGGTCTCAGAGACGTCGCGTAGTCCCTGGCTTTGTCTATAGGCGCACAACGCACCGATGCCAATAACTTCAAACGGAGACACAAAGACCACTCGTGTGACGGCGTACGCCTTCTTCTCATCAATCGCGACGACAATGTCCCAAGCAGCATTCACTCCGATCACAATGAGCACCCAGAGACGCAACGTGGTGAGGTAGGCCTGTAATTTTGCCATGCTTGATAAACTCCAGGTCCAGATGACTGAGTTGGGGATAATTATCCTCCACGAGAGCAGCTGAGTGGTGACTGTGAGCAGCGAAAACGTGCGGTGGCGGAATAGCGAGGTCGATAAGAACGATACATACTCCTCCTTGGAAAACAGGAGCGGAGTCGGCTGCTTCTCAACTACATTCCCAATCGACGCGTCGTGGTCTTGGATCTCAGAGGTCCCAGTCAAATTCTTGGTGACCAATTCTTCCTGCCGTTGCTCAAACTCTTCCTGGTTCTTCATAATCGGAATGATCCAGAGCTGAACGAGTTCATACCCTGTGTACATTTGTGCAAGCAGCAATAGGACGTCAATGAGGATCATTGCCACATACAGAACTCCATACGATGCGAAGTCGGTGACTCTGACTTCAGTCACAGATACCGTCACTTTGTTTGAGTCCGTTTGTTCTTCTTCCATTACGAAATGGTTGATCGCGTTCTCTCGGATGCCGTAGGTCAGTCCAACAACCGACACCACATCCATCGTCGCAAGCCACGCCATGTTGTACTGCAGATCGAAAAACTGCCGGGCATGGAAGCCCACAAAGGCAGCTTCATAGACGTTCGCGCTCGCACAGCCATATATACTGAGGAGATAGGTGCCAGGCGTAGTGTAGGCAAACCCGCTCATGCAAATCATTTTCTGGCGTGGAACACTGCGCGCGATCAATGAAAGCAGATTCAGCAGCTCAGTTTCCGCATTACTGTCCACAGGAGCGATCGATTTCGAAGGTACAGCTACTGGCCGGAAGCGATAGCGCTCGTAGAACGCGGTGACAGTCGGTTGTGCACAAAGAAGCGGCTTGCGGTGGTCGAACAGCAGCCGGCAGGCCGCCCATGCCATGGAGTCTGGGCGCAAACTACTTGTCATTACGAGCTGCGGGAACTTCTGGCTGGCGTTTAACGTATCTATGCTGCAATTGGTGCCTAGGGCACTAAGGAAGAAAGTGGTGTCGCCATCATCACAGAATGGAGTCAGCCTCTCACACCGCGAAAAGAATGAGGACCAGCCCGACGCACGCTCAGTTTCTAATCCATTCATCGCGAGCGAGGCCCATGAGTCGGCCTTGAAATCCTGCTGCACAGATGTCTGCAATATGCCTCGACTGCCGGCCTTGAACGAGTACGACTCAAACGGCCCCACCCACTGGATCTTGTACCAGAGATCGCGCATGTCCAGAGTAGACATGGCCATGAGGAAGATGGCACTCTTGATCACTTGGAAACGCCACCGTAGCACTTTCCACAGTCCGGAGGCCTTGGTTGCTGTGGACAACCAACAGCCTTTGCTCTGCAGACACATAGCTGTTCTGAAATGCGATGCTTGATTATTCTGCATTTGTCTTTTGTGTGACATCGATTCTATTTATACTAGAATCAATTGGCTAAGCAAACATACCAATCCATATCGTTCATGACGACCAAAATATCTGGACATACATGACACCATGACATCATTCACGTTCTGGAAGATTAGCGATGCACGCGACTTGAGTCTTTACGAAATCGCATTTTGATCTACTCTTCTGAGCTCCAGTCCTCCGTCACGTCGACGCATTTGCAGAAGCTGCAGCAAGAATTCAGTATACTTTGGAGTAGGGAAATCCGCCAAACATAAGTTCCAACATATATCGATGCATTTATCGATGAACAAATGATTAAGCTCGCAGTAGACTGTGCTAATAGTCCGAGACAGTTGGCCTACAATCAGTTCGACACACAACGATCAAGTTGTCAATGCTAAGGTGCTATGCGGCCCTTTTGATGCCCTGGGCAACGATGCCATGTTCCTGCGGTGTACAACAGCTTCATCGGCTTCGCTTTCGCCGTTGCCAATTGTAGTTTGGCTAAAGCGCAAGGATTTCCCAAAGTCACTGGACATTGGCAATCTGGTTTTTGCAGGAATAATTGACTCGAAGCCTGTCCGTGCTGTCACCATACGCTGGCTGATAAACACTCCAAAGTCAATAGAGACGTGCGGCCGCACCTTGATCTCGTTGTTAATCACTTTTTGCATGCTCATGGCCGGGCGCACTAGACTACGTGCTCGCATGGGCACATCTAGAAGCTTTTCAAGGACTGTGCGGGAGTATTTCTGAGGTACAAGAACTCGATTGCCATCCTCAGTCTCGCTGCCTTCGAGATGGTTGTCTCCTGAGATCGGCAAGCTCTTGTTTGAGACGTGAATACGATTTGTCAGGGACGGTCGAAGAGACAGCAGTCGAGAAAGGATGCGCGGAAGTGAGTATCTAGCAGCAAGCCAGATAATAACTCCGACGAAGCTTTGCAGTAAAATCGTAAGCAAAGGGCCGTAAAGAATTCGTAGCACTTTGAGGTTGAACCCGAACGAGCCATCCAGGTCAAGATTAAATGTATTGCCATGAGCGATGTAGCCCGGAAATGTTAGAATGTCGTTCACGCGCTGGTTTTCAAACGCAAATTTTGTTTCGGATATGTCCATAACCAGTTCACGCTGATTGTACGCGCATATCGCACCGATGGCAACGACCTCGAAAGGCGATATGTAGACCACTTGCACGATCGCAAAGGCCCTATTTTCATCGACCATAACCAAAACATCCCAGACAGCGTTCACAAATATCACAATAAGTTCCCACAAACGAAGAGTGCTCAAGTAACCTTGCAACTTGGCTAAGCTCGATAAACTCCAGGTCCAGACGATTGAGTTCGGGATGATTATCCCCCATGAAAGCAGTTGCGTGATAACCGTGAGTATTACAAAAGTGCGGTGGCGAAAGAGCGATGTTGACAAAAACGACACGTACTCTTCCCTGGAAAATAGGAAAGTCGTGGGTTGGGCTCTTAGTGGAATGGGATCTGTCACGTCCTGATCCTCATTCGTAGAATTTATCATGCTTCGAGTCATGACTTGTTCCTGTCTGCGTTCAAACTCTTCGTGGTTCCTCATAACAGGAACGATCCAGAGCTGTACGAGCTCGTACCCCGTGTACATTTGCGCGCAAAGCAATAAAGCATCAATAAGGATCATAGCCAGATACAACAAACCGTACGATACGAAGTTGTTGCTCGTGATCTCAATCAAAGATATCGTCGCATGTCTTCCACGTGGGTTGTTTGACTTTACTGATTCTTCAGCCATCACATAATGGTTAATGGAATTCTCACGGATCCCATACGTCAAACCAACTACGGATACGACATCCATCGTCGCAAGCCATGCCATGTTGTACTGTAGATCGAAAAATTGAGGCGTATGCACGCCCACAAAGGCAGCTTCATACAGGTTTGCACTTGCACATCCATATATACTGGGTCGGTACTCGCCAGGCGTGGTGTAAACAAAGCCACTCACGCAGATCATTTTGTGACGAGGTGAGCTACGCGCGATCAACGCTAGCAATGTCAGTAGCTCAGTCTCGGCGCTGCTGCCTTCTTCTGCCAGCGACTTTGACGGCAACGGGACGACGCGAAAGCGATATCTCTCGTAAAAGGCAGTCACGATTGGTTGCGCACAGAGGAGTGGCTTGCGATGGTCGTAGAGTAGTCGACAAGCCGCCCAGGCCATTGAGTCTGAGCGTATATTACTTGTCATCACAAGTTGTGATATCTTTTTGGTTTCGTCAAGAGCGTCCACACTGCAATTGGAACCCATGACGCTCAAGAAGAACCTACTGCCTGTCTCACAAAACGGAGTAATAGCCTCGCACCGAGAAAAGAACGAGGACCAGCCCGATGCACGCTCAAAGTTCGTGTCTACCGTCGCGAGAGAAGCCCACAGATCGAGGGTAATGACTGGCAGCGACGTCGGCGTCAGAACACCGAAGCTACCTGCTCTGAACGAGTAGGAATCGAACGATCCGACCCATTGGACCTTGTACCACAGATCTCGGATATCCAGCGTTGTCATAGCCATAAGAAAGATCGAGCATTTGACCACTTCCAGACGCCACCGGAACACTTTCCAAAAACCACGCGCAGAGGTCATAGACAACAACCGGCCATCCGGTCGTCGCACTCGCATGATATCGAAGCAAACGAGCGAAGCGAAACAAGATGCTCGCGTTTCTTAAGGCGTCACATTGCCAAATTTGATTTCTATTAATACAATCGCCCTCCCTGAACGATACCAGGCTTCGCTGTTGACGAGCAATCGTCGCTGTCCATTAAGATGTCCCAGCTGCAGTTAGCAACAGGCCAAGACGATGAGTACTTAACATGGTCTCCATAAGCATCTTCAGTGCTCGATTCGGGTACAGTTGCTCTTTGGTCAGCGGAGCACGCGTCATGGGGTCAAAGTTTCCGTTCACTTCGAGATGACGCTCGATCATTTGTCGTTCATACGTGTTCCCATTAGGACTCATCACTGGATCGTCCATAAGCTCTAGACTGAGAGGGCAATGAAACAAATCCATCATCTGCTGTAGCGTCGTGTCTGCACTGCTGCGCTTGTTTGGACTGGAGTCTTCCGGCAATTGCTCGTACGATGACAGCAATGAGTCGTACGTATGGCGTTTCATCAGCGTCACAATTTGCATTTCAAGCAGGATCGACGACTTCAGCAGTTCAATAGACGGAATGAGTACAGATGCACAATCGCCAACTGCTTGTGTGACACAATCCATCGCGTTTTCAAAATACCGCATAGCAGAGTCAAACTCCTTACTCTTGCGCTTGCATTTACCCATCCACAGCAGCACGAGCGCATTCATGGCCACATGGAGTAATGGTAGATCGCTCTGCGCTCGCTCCAGCTGCTTGAGCCCTTCGTCAACTTGGTCTAATGCATAAAAACACTTACCAGCACACACCATCGCGTGTGCAGCCTGCGAGTTCAGCTCTCGGTTATGAGGCTCTTCAATAGCAATAGCCGCACAAGCCACGCGGGCAGCCTCTTCAAAGCAGCCGGCAGCTGCTGCGTACTCTCTCTGCACGAACAAAGCCTCGCCCAACGCCACTTGATGTGCGACAGCAAATGGATCCTGCTTGATTGCCTCGTCACTTGCTTTGGTCTGCGGGTCGTTGATAGCAAAGGCGCACTCTTCCCAGAGATGCGCGAGCCCATGGAAGATCGCAGCCTTTTCACCGCCCAGCTCTTGGATCGCGACAAAGTCCTGGTTGATGCGGTCAAAGTGCCTCAGTCGTAGGTTGGCTGCCATGCGGTAGGCGAAGCACTTGACGTGCTCTGTGCGATCGACCGACTCGTCCACTGCCCGCGTGAGCAGCGAGACGGCATTGGCATAGTCCTTAGTGAAGAACGCCTCGACGCCCTGATCCAAGAGCGAGCTGGTCACGGGCGTGAGCTGCCACTTGCGTTCCTCGAGCCAGTTGGGCTGCTTGTGTCGATGCGGTGTCGTGAGCACGAATCGCCGGTCGTGATCGTACATGTCGCTCATGGGCGCGTACAGATACTCGCGCTGGTACGGATTGTAGAGCGCAAACACGTTGCGTTGGTTGCGGTCGAGCATCACGAGCTGCCACTGGCCCGAGTCGCCTGGAACGTGGTCCGTCTTGCGCCAGAGGAACACACGGCTGCGGACCTGGCCCTGGTCGTCGCGTCGGAACTTGGCGTAGTCGGCTGCGTACAGGTACTCGTCGAAGCACACGTTGCGGATGTAGAACCGGTCCTTCTGCGCGTTCGCTGGGATGAGACGCCACTGCTCCTTCATGTCGTCCGGCGTCCACTCGGGGCCCCAGCAGAACGCGTTGCGGCGGTCGCGGTCGTAGCAAAAGTTATTGGCCGCCGCGTACATCAGTTCCTGCCGCGCGACGCTCTGCAGCAGCAGCGCCTGGCCCATGACGACGGCTCGGATGGTCGGACTCACCCACTCGTACCAGTAACTCTCAGCGCGCACGCGCATGGCGCCCTCGAGATGCTGCATGAGCTTGTGTAGAAAGAACGCCAGCGGCAGCGTGGGCACGGCCGCCGTGGCCGCGTCACTGGCACAGGGAGCGCGCACGACCTCGTCCACTTGGTGCAGCACAAGACAGCCGTCCAGCGTCCAGCACCACTTGGGCAGCCCCTCCAGGAAGCTCAGCAGCACCTGGATGTCGTACAGTCCGGCCGCGTACAGATCGCGCAGGACGTGCTCGAGATACAGCCGCGCCACGCGGTGGCCCGAAGGGTCTACAAGCAGCTGCGGCAGCGCCAGGAACTGCTGCGTGGCCTCATCCAGCCGCTTGTCGCGCAGCATCGCGCGGACGCTCTCCAGCTGCGGCATGGCGCCTGACGGCAGCGGAATCTCGATCGGCTCCATCGCGGCAACGCAAAAGCTTCTTTGCGCACTGGAAGGAAATCTGAGCTGAAAAAATACCGGTATCTTTCCATCTGCGGAAACGGTATACCGGTATTAGAACTTCTCTGTAAATCGATTTATCATTAATAGCGGTAGTTGATATCAGTACTACTATACAACGTTTTGCTTCGGTATGTGGGCTGTTTAAGTCAGCAAGAGTGCCACTTGGTATTTTTTTTTTAAAGCAATTGTGTTTACGTATTGATAAGTTGCCGCTCTCGATCTTAGTTTTCTGTATGCATAGCGTATTTGGCAGCTGAGTTCCTCATATCTGCAGCTAAACGTCTGCTCTGGTCTCCATTAAAGATAGTCGTCATAGCCCCATAATACACGTTCATTACTGGCACAACTTGACATTAACTATTATTGTATGTTGTGCCAGTGATGTACTTCGAAGTACAAGTCCATATCCGGATTTAAGTTTCAGACCGAGCAGCTTGAGTGAGTTTGAGATGACAATTAATAGTTTATAGTAATAAAAAAATTGCGAATAATACTCGCATTTTTGTATTACAACTTAGTATGATATGCAAATAATTAAAATTTAGTATTCAAGTACATACAGTAGTGCAACTGCAGAAACTGGTACCACTATATCTTTGGATCGGTATTTCTATTCGCACAAATGAGATAATATCTCATTCGCTGGACCCATTCCAAAGACCAGCTAATATTGGATTGGGTCCAGCGTTTGTGACCGTGATTGTGCTGCTGATAACGTCCATTTTGTTGTTCATCTGCGAGTACTCGGCTCAGCACCGCAGGTACTGAACGACAAGGGCTGGTATGCAGCAACGTATTAATACCTAAATTGAGCATGACGATTTCTGAGTGGTGTCGCTGTACTGGCTACGAACGTCGTATTTATCGACTATCGAAGTCGAAAGTGAAGACAAACCCAACTCCACACCCGGTATTCCTCCGTGAACTACTAAAACTAGCGTGATTCCCACTATGCAAAACTGACACTCAGGTGCCAGTTTAGTTGTAATACACTCTTCTTCGTACAACTAGACGGCAAGTGCGCGTTCTGCGGTGGTAGTCATTCTCACGTTGTCGTGAAAACTGTTCTTTCGTTGAGATTGTTGGTCAAAGAAGATGGCTGAAGCGTGATTCTGCTGCCTGGATGCGCCTTGGATCAAATCGCCAGTTATTGATATCGAGAAACATAAGTCTTACGCTTCTAGAGTGCGCTCCTATACTCGGTCCAGCATAAGAATTATACAAGTTATCTCGTTAGCATGTTAGAAAATCACCTGATTAAGAAAGAGAATGACAGATGGAAAGTGATGCGATCATTTTACTTCTGAGCTTGAGACTGCACACAAGGAACTAATTTTCAAAGTACCAAGACGAGAGGAAGCCCATGGCAACGTCCGCGCTGAGACCGAAGTATCACAACATCCAGTACTCCCTGGCGTATCTTCAAATCTTTCTGAATCATGTCAGAACAGGAAACGTGGTCCAAGCAACGCGGATGATGAAGCTGTATCCAGAGCTGGTGAATGTTTCCAGTCGCCTTGACAGTCGCAAAACGGTGCTTATGGAGGCTATGAGTAGTACCAAAGCAACTGAAATGATCGCATTGCTTCTTTCCAAGGGAGCCCAGTTGAACGAAGTGAATGCTCAAATGGAAGATGCTGTGATGTACGCATGCTCCAGCGTTGTGGACGTCAATTTCTTATGTGTGCTATTGAGTGCTTGGGTTTCTGTTGGAGGGTACGACTGGAGTCTGCAAAATGCGGAAGGCAAGACTGCATTTGTGAGCGCTTGCGAATCTAGAAGTATCAGCTTCGTGCTTCAATTATTGGATTTTATGGGTGAATTATCGCGCACCAATGGTGTCGCCGTCTTTAAGTTGCTTCGAAAAAGAATCACGAATAAGGCGACTGAAGGCGATTTGGTACATCTCATTTCGCATCCTGTAGTGAAAAGCCTGATCACGAAGCTGGATTCTTGGGCTCTATCGTATCCCTTGGGTTTACGTGAACTTAGTGTCGGATTTGCGTCCACCTCTATCCCAACCGCAATCGTTGATTGCTTTCTACGATCACTGGAATATGGCTTAAACACATTTGCTCACACCCTGGACGAGATTCATCCAAAGGCAATTAGAGCGATTGCATTCACGGCTATTCTTACTGCGGACCGACGGTATATTATCCCTCCGATTTTGTTCACGGATGCGGAACAATTTTATTGTGATTTCAAGTGGGCAGGCGCGCGACAAGCGTTTTTAATCCGGCACAAATCAAACCAGTGGAATCTTGTGGCCTCGATTCCAGATGATCTGTTTCGTGTCGTCGTTAGGTTTATGGAGGAACCTTGGGATCAGGAAAAGGTGATTCGTGTGCTGACATACGGCAATACTTCTCCTTGGCGACTAGTGACGGAGAGGTAATAAAAGACGGTCTGAATGTTTTTGTTGCTGGTTTAATTCTTTCAAATGAAAGCGAATCAAGCGTATAAAATACATTGATTACCTGCGTATGATACCATTTATCATCTCGAGGCAGCCTAGATCTCGAGGCAGCCTAGAGCTCATTCTAAAAATCCGCTATGTTAACGGAGCTTGCCACACGGCAATCTCATTAAGAGATCAGGAGTTGTGTTCTCATTCGTTGTCCGATTCAAGGTAGCATCGCGTCTCGTCTGTCTTCGCCAAAGTACCAAGACCTCTCGTATTTGTAATCAGCAAACACTGGATCATCGACGCTACGACAACAAAGCAGCCACGACTTCTCACATGCTCCCGCAATTGACAGTTCTGGTACAGATATTTTGTGACTTTGACGTGTCCACTTATCGATTGTCACCAAATCCATGTCTTCAGGGTCGATAAAGTCGTTCATTTCGGTCTCAGTAAAACTGGCATATCCCGATTCAATGATGTATATGATGACCTTAAGATGAACAAACACATCACAGCTCCATTCATCGCAGCCGAAGTACAATGTTCTCCAGCAGAAATTTGACCACATCGAGATGGTCGGAATCTACCGCGTCGGATGTCACAGCTCTCAGATCGTTTTTCATGAAGACTCGTAACAACGCGCAACTGGCCGTCCGACCCTGCACAGTCCAGCATCGTGGCTTGTTTAGCCATCGATTTGGAGCACTGCTTTTTCAGCAACAGTTGAACGACGTCGAGGTGGCCATTCGAATATACATCTCTCAGCGCAGCAATAGTGCGGTCCTCGCTTCGATTTGCGTTCAACCAGCGAACGACGCCAACATATCCTTTTAGCGGCGTCTATTGAAGCACGCGTGCATCCCTCGCGTCGGTATTCGTGCCAGCGAACACTCTCCAGGTCGCCTCTTGAAGCAGCAGCGTCCATGGCGGCTTCCGAACACTGTCCATCTCTTCAAAGCACTCGTTCAAATCATCTGTCAAGCCGAAACACTCACCATACCGACCTCACCATACCGGCCACGATCGTCCCACACAAGCCACTGGACCATCTAAATCCCTCTTGTTATCCAGCTCATACCATTCATTTAGCCACGTTCGTGCAGCCAGCAGGTCGTATCTTCATGCCGACAATCTAGTCTCTCTTAGCGTTGGGTAGAGCGTTTTTGCGCTTGAGCCATTCGAGTACATGGGCACGATCCCACTACAGTAGATCGCCCTTTGCGTGATCGTCAGGTCGCAGCCGTCAATGACAAGTACTCGTTGTGAGCCACCAATCCACGACGTGGAGCTTGTTCTGGTTGCCAGCTTCATTCACGTTGCGCGTAAAGCAATCTATGCAGAATTCATCTGCTAAACCAGTCCTCTCTAGGCCAAAAGCCGGTCGACAAGCCGTGCTGTGTGGGATTCCTCAAACGTAGCAGTATTCTCGTCTAAGACATTTTCGAATCCGGAATGGTGTCCAAATAGCCGCTAGCTGGCTGCGCTACTTGAGCGACAGGCGGTGGCGGCAGAGAGTAGCTAGCTGCAGCTAGTGGTGTCAACGTTTAGGGTCTAAACGTTTGCAAACTATTCCAAACTGCAAACGTTCGGCTAAACTGCAAAGTTAGCAAAACTGACCTAAACTGTCGCAGCTTTTCTATCAGCCCAAACAACTGCACAGTACCGTACCTGCACAAACTTAAAAGGCGAACGACAACACCATCAGGTATGACTGCGCGAGCTGGGCTGTCAATGCGGAAGAACGCTGGGAGCTAGGTACGCAACTCAGCTCTCATCATTCAATGTGTCGTGCCGCTCATTATAATATGTGAGTAGGTGGATCTATCGACCGCCTTAGCTCACTGTATCAACCCGATGTGCTTCGCTCTTCTGTCTACGAAGAATTGGTTGCTCTGTGGGACGCTCGTCTCACCGCGTTAGCGAGCTTCCTGCCTGTTCATGTTGCTATATCGAGTTATACAGCATACCTGTAGACTCTACAGAACTGCGCCAACGTTTCATCCACATCAAAAAGGAACACAATTACCAACCAAACACACGCAAAAAAGCACACAAACACTCCACCATATGAATCTCGTCACCTAAACGCATTAGAAACATTCACACACATTGGACTTGCTCTCATCGCCTGCCAGCTTGGGCAGTCGAAACGTTACCGAGCGCATTGGGTTACGAGAGGGTGTCACGGCGCAGCGCCCTAAGCGGCTGAAGACGGAGCTCTAGAATGAAACAGCCCATGAACGACGTGGACGCCGCAGAGCTGCAACAACATCGCACCTGCTACGCGAGCAAGCTCGAGTTTTAGATACCGCACCGCTTCTAGTGTCCGTCCCGCGCGTAGCTCAACTACGACAAGCTGAGTGGCCGCGTCGTGATCGTCAATGGCGCGCGTCATGATCGAGTACGAGAGCTGTCGGATGCTGTTGCGACCACACGGTCCTTCAATTTATCGTTGTGCACACGAGAAGGACATTGAGGACAGAAGCAATAGCTGCAGATTTACGGCATCGACATCCACGATGTAATCGTGACCACCCTCAAGCTCAATCAGATAGGGCGGTCGGTGCTGTTCATCGCAAAGCAATTAAAGACCATCAATACAGCGTGATCAAGAACATCAGCGATGAGTTGCTTATGCTTGTGGCGAATGATTATGAACACGCATGAGTTAGATGAAGTACTCCGCGCTCAATAGCCAGGCTTTGGACGAAGACATGCTTGTGATCGACGCGCGAGCAAGGAGCTCTAGAACTGACGCTGCAATGACGCACTATATGGTTTGAAAGTGATTGAAAATAACATGCCGAGACAAAGCAATTCATACGTCGGTTTACGCTTGGTGCCGAGACAAAGCAATTCATACGTCGATTTACGCTTGGTGGTTTTAAGGGCTTTTGAGTTCGTTTATCTCGGCAATTTTCGGAAATGAAAACGATATCTCGAACAAGTTCTGGAGACAGTGAACACCTTTTTACGGTCACAATGTTACCGCTCATAGAGAACACTCGCTCCGATGGAACGCTTGTCGCCACTCGACATTTTCTCGCCAATTTTGCAACGTTTGGAAACTGTTTGGCGTGCACTCGCCACCATATCAATGGATTGTCACCTCTGTCAATTGCTCGTGCAGCTTCCAAATACATTGCGAGCTCCAGCTCACAAGTAACTTTTGTCGATCTCTTGAGTTGAACGTAGTGTATCTCATTTTCCAAAGACTAGATGAAGAAGATCGGATTGAGCACGTTTTGGTGTAGGTATTGGTGACAGTGCAAACGAAGCTTCACAATCAGATTCATCGCCCACCTCATCTTTTTCAACTATAGCAACTGCAGCAATGACTAAAGCTTGTTTGGCCTCAGGTATTTCATGATCTTTTAGTTGGCCATTTTCCAAAGCCGCGGATCCAAAATAGAAACCCACAAAGCTTTACTTTTCGCAATCCAACTAAAGTGATTTTCAAATAAGCACGCAAAGATGGACCGTACTTCTTGCATCATCGCGAGAATATCTTCAATATAATCTTTATTGCCTTCCTTGCGCATTTCGAGTCGAAACAAATCGTTTCGGCTGATGGTCGTTAAAAGACCACGTAGGAAAGATACAATGACTGAAAATGTTGGATAATCTTGCCCACGTAATTGTGTTGTTACAGTTGCAAACGGAGCGATAGAGTTCGAAGGCACTTAATTGCGAACCATTCAGCTCGCTTTGGCCGCTTAATGTTTTTGCTTTTCTTGAGCACGTCACTGAATTCACTCATTCCTGCTTTTGATTATAAATGCTAAAAAACAAATCAGCCAAGGATTCTTCGATATCAATGCATCGTTGCAACATATCCCAGCAGCTATTCCAGTGGGTGGGGCAATCCATGTTTAAACCTAGAGCCATCTTACGCTCTTTTTTTCGTCAGCTCGTCGCCGCTGATTATCAATAACGATTCTCTGGTTTTGAATTGTGATAAGTCTGTGATGCGCGACGTCCGAAAAAAAGCTGACGAATATCTAAAGACTTGGAAAATTTTCCGAATTCGAAAAAGCGGATCTTGCTTCATGCTTGACATGGTTTCATCAAATACTCATCTTATTCATTTGAAGCCATAGTCCATAGCTCAATATGTAGCGCTCGTGTATCCTCAGAATATATTTCTTCAGGATCATTGCCCGGAATCACATAATTGTCACCCTGCATAGCATCATCACTGGAAAAATCTTGCATCGTAGACGTATTATTCATGATTGACTTCTTCTTTCCAAACAACGCGCCACCGATAACGAGATGGATGGAATGGGCGATGCACGACATACCCGACATACTGCTTAGACCTAGTGTATTTGAGGCAGAGATACCATTGGACGCTCCACCGCGCAACAACTTTGTACGGTACATCTTCCTCAAACCCCAATTGCGCATTATTTTTTCAATTGCATTCGCGATAGCAGAGCCATCATGCTTGCCCGGGAAATGCTGGACTTCCAACGTCAAGCTATTTGAGACCAATGACGAATTTAAGAAATGGATTGTAAGCGACAAATATGCTTTGCGGCTTCGTGATGACCAAATATCCGTTTTCATTGAGTAGAACTTGCAACCACATTGTAACAAATCTTTTATTGTTTTCCTGAGACCGACAGCAAGTTTACTAACTTCCTCGCGAAGTTTCGTTCATGACGGAACGATAAGTTCATATCCACCAAGATCTGTAACGGGAACAGAGAATTGGTCTCGAGACACGACACACACTGTGTTGCGGAGGAAGCGAACGGTGAAAGATCTCAGCAATGGCTGCGACCTGGAGCTTTGTCGGTAAAACTAGAAGTGATCGAATTAGAATGATTTACACTAAGTAAAACCTCAAAACCTAATTTTACTGTCTGTCTTTCTGGCGAGAGCCAGTCACTCTCATTGTCGATCCTGATTGGCTAGGAAGATGATTACTCCCCTGGTGAAAGGTCCCCAATAATGTGGACCACATGAAAACAGGTAAGGCTAGGAGAAGGCCTAGTGTAAGACGCAGACCATCACTTGTAAGATAGCTGATAAATGCCAAAAATCCAACGTCTTTAACGACCGAAATGGGTCGCAAGTCTAGCTCGCCAAAAGTACATTCGCCCGATTCGTCTTCTTATCATCAAGTATTCGCAGCTTCTTGCTTGTCACAACTGCTGCAAATTCGTTAGCGGGAGACCTAGCAATTGGCTTTACATCTTCTTCGTCGTTTTCTCGGTCCCTGCATCAAAGTACGCACCGATATCGTCCATATGATACCACTCCATCTTCACACCGTTGGTCACTCCTTTCGAAAAATCAATTTGCACTCGCACTTTTGACAAAATGCGTACTCGGCTTGACTATTTTTAAACTTCCCATGTGGCATGTCAGCAGCAGCAGCCACATCTTTGGCGACAACAAGGCGAATAAATTTCCACCGCTCTGGGCAATGCTGATTACTTGCCACGAAGAGTACTTGAGCATCAATAACTGCTTGGTAGCCGCTCTGCTGTCGGTTCGGGCCCAGCTATATGATGCCGCTTGGTTGCTCGCATTTTCCCTGCTGTTGCCGGAATTCGCACGAGAGAGCTGATAAACAGTTTGTGCAACTCCCAAACTTTTACGAAAACGTGCGTGTCTGCAAACGTTTTCAGTTTGTGACAGGACAGTAAATCCAAACTGAAAAGTTTGTAGTTTGGAGCGAAGTTTAGCAAACGTTTACAGGCCTAGCTACAGCACTGTAGCTTGGAGGGACACCCAGTTCACTCATTTAGTGTGGTTCACATCGATTATATTTTTTGGTAGTGTCGGTCTGTTTCCCCAGACTTGTCGCGTAACTGAGACGAAAATAGGAACTCAGAATGCGCCACGAGTCTTATCACCTTGTCGTTGTCGTCTTGCCAAGTGGAAATTGCAAACATGCGTTTATTGTTTGAATTAAATGATCTAAACAAACGTGATTCAACGCTTTTGTATCGGAACAAAGCGACGCCAGCTGTCAAAGAGCCAAATTAAGATACCTTTGTGCTCACCCGTATTGAACAGGATCCACATTTAGAGACCGCATCTGACAAAGTGCTGGTCACAATTTGGCATTGGTGTTGCCAATAGAATAGTCGCATCACGTTTAGAGAGTTCTTGAAGATGAACTCATTGGAGATGCGCCACACTGTGGTAATCTGTGGTAATCAGCAGTAATCTAATGGTAAACGAAGAGGTGTAGCAAACATACACTTGAAGAATGTATCTACTAGTGCAAGGTCCGGTCAGCACACAGAAAGACATAAGCATGTCTCTTTGCAACGATCCTAAGAAGATCTAGGCATTCCTCAAGTCACCACTAAGCTCACTCTTCAAGACACCATGACCATCTCCCAACACCTCAAGACTGTGCTAATCACAGGCGCCAGTCGTGGCATTGGTCTTCATCTCACCAAACACTTCGTCAACAATGGATGGAACGTCATCGCTGCGGCCAGAAACCCAGAAGCTGCGTTCAAGGTACATTTGAATACGCACCCTGGCCTGTTGCAAAGCACTCACTCTGTTGAGTACCACATCTAGCTCCAGAAACTGGCGCCGTGGAAGATCGTGCAGCTTGATACAAGCGACGAACAATCCATCGCACGTACAGCCACAGAGTTGGTGTCAGTACCCATTGACGTGCTCATCAACAACGCTGGTATCTTGGAAGGCGGAGATATCAACGCGACGACCAAGGCCGATCTCATGCATCAGTTCGAGGTCAACGTCACGGGGCCGTTCCTCACAACGCGTGCTCTCCTTCCAAGCCTCAGTTTGGCAGCTGGAGCCAGTGGAAGCGCCTTCGTCGTGCAAATGTCGTCGAGCATGGGCAGCCTCGAACTCAACTCAGAAGGAGGCTTTGCTGGAGGGTTCTACGGTTTCCGTGCATCCAAGGCTTCGCTCAACATGATCGCCAAGAACTTGGCGATCGATCTCAAGGGCAACAACATCGGATTCCTTCAGTTGAGCCCTGGTTACGTTGCTACCGACATGACCAACTACGCTCCTCAGGCCATCAATGTTGAGACGAGCGTTGCAGGCATGGCCGATGTCATCAAAGGCTTCAAGCTGGCGGATTCGGGAAAGTTCCTTGACTACATGGGCAACGAGCTGCCTTGGTAAGTTAGAACCCCCTGGTTTGAGCTAGAAAAAACACTACAGAATATCCAGGTTTTGAAAATATCGGCCAGAGGAATAAGCAGTTAATGTGTTACGAAGCTTCGGTCTTCACTCACTTACTTCGTTGGAGAAACATGCTCAAAGTAACTCGCATAGTTCACCATCAACGCCGACAGAGACTAAAGTTCGTACATTCTGGTCCTGGTTTTCCTGTGGTTTGTAGGGCTTTGTGGCTGCACTTCTGTTCACAATGTCAGATGCATGGACGAGTGTTCTGGTTTGTGTTCTGGCCCTCATAGGATTGAATTGTTATCCCACGTGACATGGTATCTGCATCCGCCGCACTATCTTCTGATCTTATCATAATACGATAAGATTAGATAGTATATTATACTACGAAGACTGCCTTCCTCTGGACGGGTCTATGCATTTCATATGCTCTAATGCAATATTTGCAAGCAACGTAATCAATCGCTGTCAGAATCGTACGTGTTGTTGTGCAACGGATGAAGAGAGCATTGCGGATGTTACAGCTGATTGAGGTTCTAGTTTCAGATCATGGAGGCCTTGACAAAAAAATGGTTGCTAATTCTTATTTAATTCTGTGTCTTAAATTCGTTCAAGTTCTCTTTCAATGATGGACATTTATTCTTGATATATTCATTTTTACACATCCAACTGAAATATTGCTTATCGTTCTCAACAATCCACTTTACGGACTTGTTCTTATGTTTGCCCCAACGCATGATATAACTATCGTCTCCATCTTGGAACTTGCCTTGTAAAAATCGTTTGATATCCGATTCTTCTGATAGTTGGTTGTATAACCATCGACAGTATGACGCATCTTGATCATATACTTCCTCAAGAGCCTTTCCTTTGTATTTTCCGAACTCTAAAATCCGACAGACATGATTTTGAATTCATGTATGGAGTATGGGGTATGACTATATACTAGATAAACTTTGAAATTCAGAATAAAAAATATTTAATTTGCATTTGAGCAGATTTTTTTTAAATCTTACAGGGTAGGGAACCCCCTTCCTATTTATTGCAAAAAATGATGATACTCTCCGAGCTGCGAATCGGTTCGATAGATGCTTCTGGGTGATTGATGTACATTCTTTGTCTGTGAGGTTCTTATAGGGGTTTAGGAGATTGTGGTTACACAGGTTGAGTTTTAAATTTCAGTGGCTGTGGAGGCTTGTGACCTGTGATAGAAGAAGCAGACTATTATTGAACATTCAGAAATGTGGCGACAGAGCACCTGATTTTCTTTGTAGTTGAAACGCTTTAATTTTTTATGTAAATCGGTGACTCATGATTGAATACAGCCCAGAGCTTCTCATTCCTGATTTTTTCAAGCCAGCAGCCAATCTCACTGCTTCCTTATGCTGAGTCATCACAGTCACTGGGAGAGGGTTGCTCGCCAAGTACTTTGCTGAACAGCTGCCCGGTCATGAAGTCGTCATTCTCACGAGGTGGCATAACACGTTCTACGACGGCAAATCTGGCGTGCTGGAGCAACGCTTCACCGACTACCAGTCCGTTCCATTACTAACAGAGCTTTTGGACGATTGTGAGGCCCTGGTCTGCACGATCCTCGACTACTAACACATCATCGCAGAGATCTACATCGCTCTGATCGAGGCGTGCAAGTAGACAAGCGCTTCATGCCTTCCGAGTACGGCGCTAACTCGGATGACTTCTCAGAGAAGACGGGCTAAATTTACCAGTACAACGCCACGGTCGAAAATGCGCTTAAGGCCCAAAGCGAGCTTCCCGCTCGGATGGCTCATGGTCTACGTCGTTCCGAGTACCAACCGCTACCACGCTGACCTTGGAACTCTCTTTGCCTTGGAATTGAACACCAAAACCATCACGATCCCAGGCACGGGCCACGAGGTTTTCTCTATCACCAGCGCTCGCGACACGGCCAAGGCGGTGACGCAGCTGCTTAAGAACCGCACCAAGTGGCGTCCATACATGTACGTGCAAGGGCAAGAGACGACATGGCTGCAGGTGGCTGAGGCCATGAAGACCCACGATGGCATTGGCGGACCTGACGGTTACATTTGAGCCTGTAGATGACTGCTGAAGGTGCTGGAGCGCAACGAGTCGATGGAAGAGGCCTGTGTGGCGGAGTTCAAGCTGTATGTTCCGGCTGGTAAGTTCGATCAGAGCGAAGTATCGTCAGTTCGGTCCTTGACATCAAGAGTGTTTCTAAAAATCTTGTGATCTTTGAATGGGCAGGTCATCGCTCCTGTATCTGATTTAGTCCAAGTGGCAGACAAAGAACAGAGAAATGGACGAGGGCGAGAGAGAAGACATGGCCGAGAATGAGCTACTGAAGGCTGCGAAAGAAGGACGTCTGATCGACATCGAACGTTTGCTAGCCGATCATGTGCCCGTCTCCTGTGTGGACGACGATCAGTGCACGCCACTGCATCTGGCAGCAAAGGCTGGCCACTTGGATGTGGTGCGGCTACTTGTTCAGCATGGAGCTCTCGTGAACGCTTGCGACGAAGAACAGCGGACTCCGATTATGAACGCAGTCTGTTACGAGCACGATGCGATAGTTCAATTACTGATCGACAGTGGAGCTCAAGTGAACGTGTCTGAGAAACATCACCAGACGCCGTTGATGCAAGCTGCTTTGAATGGATATACCAAGATCACTGAACTGCTCATCGCTAGTGGAGCTCAAGTCAACGCGACCGACAAGGCGCAGCGAGCTTCGTTGATGTGTGCAGCAGGTAATGGACATGCCAGGATAGTCCAGCTGCTGGTTGATAAGGGAGCTCAAGCTGACGTAGCAGACAAGAGCCGCCAGACAGCGTTGATGCAGGCAGCACTTAATGGACACACGGAGATTGTTCAATTGCTGATTGATCATGGAGCCCAAGTCGACCAAAGAGATAAAGACCAGCTGAGTCCCTTATTGCATGCGTCTTTAAAAGACCATGATGCGATGGTTGAGCTGTTGATAAAGAACCGAGCTCAAGTCGACGCAATTGACAAAGCCCAGAGAACTTCATTGATGCTAGCATCGCTATATGGTAACGACACGGTCATTAAACTGCTGATAGAGAGTGGAGCCAACGTCAACGCAAAAGCCAAAAACCGACAGACTCCGTTGATGATGGCCGCACAAAATGGTTTTGATCTGATTGTTCAACTTTTATGCGAGCGGGAGCTACAATCGATGCAAAAGATATGGATCAGATGACTCCTCTGATACTCGCTGCGAAGAATGGCCATGACTCGACTGTGAAAATTCTCATCGGTATTGGAACCGAAGTCAACACAAGAGATAAGCGCCTGTGGACTGCGCTGATGCATGCAGTTTATCACGGGCACGCTGAGATCGTTCAACTGCTGATCAAGATTAAAGCTGAAGTAAATGTGGTTGACAAATCCGATTTGAGCCCGTTGATGCAGGCAGCGCTGAATGTAGATGAGACAACTGTTCACGTTTTGATCGCAAATGGAGCTCAAATGAATACAAAAGACAAAGACCAGATGACTCCGTTAATGCAAGCTGCGAGAAATGGCCTCGACAAAATTGTTCAGATTCTGATAGAGAAAGGAGCTCAAGTGGATTTAGGTGACGGAAACGAAAGGACTCCGTTGATGATGACAATTGAGCAGTGGCATGGCACAACGCTAGAGTTATTAATTGACAATGGAGCGTGTGTCAATTCAACGGACAAGAATATGTGGACTCCACTGATGTATGCAGCGAGAGAAGGGCACATAAAGGCTGCGGAGCTTCTCATCACCTTTGGTGCCTTAGTCAACGAAGTCTCGGCTGATAAACAGACAGCGATGATGATCGCAGCACAGACTGGTTGTAATATCGTAGTTCAGACACTGGTCAAGCACGGAGCCTCTCTAAACTCAACAAATGACAGGCGCCAAACAGCTTTGATGCTTGCTGCTTCAGAAGGTTTTACGGATGTTGTGCGAACTCTAATTGATCAAGGCGCTCTATTACATGAGGTGGATGAAAACGGCGAAACTGCTATGATGTACGCAATTCACAGCAACCACCGAGAAATTGTACACGAATTCATGAATGCAGATTACGAGTTGAACCAAACTATGGCTTTGCTAAAGCTTGGACTACAGAAACGACGGCATGATGCTGCAGCGAACAAGAAGGCAAACTCCAACGAAGATATAAAGGTGATAGACTTGAATCAACTATGCTCCCAAATGCATGAAGCACGGGCGATTAGTGAGCGTATCTACTTCAGATTGGTTGACATGAAGAAGCAACTCTCAACTCTCAACGATTTACCAGTCAGGAAGCGGTTCCTCGACTCAAGCAGCTTGTCAACAACACCCGTGGCTTCCTACTAAGATATGCAAATAAGCATACGATTACTCGTTTCGTTGCTAACCAAGCTATTCTTAACACTTCGCGTGATATTAATCGTGAACTGGACGCTTTTTTACTGCAGTTTGATTTCCGATTGGAAACTATGGATATTCACGATTGGAAGAGTCATTTTGACGAAGACTCTATTGCAATGAAATTGTTGTTAAGAAGCTCACTAAAAGAAGACCATGTGCTGTCCAAAGAGCTACAAGACACACACGTGCTAAAAGAAGCGTTGACGCTACTTATGTTTGAAAGTGAAAATCATGCTTCTCGGTACTCAGACGAAGACATGAAAGTTATCAACAAATTATTCAAATATTTGTCAAGCATGTCGATTCTGAACATAGATTCGGTGCCTGAGTGGTTTGTGCCCGCTCATGAAGTTCAATTCAATGCAGCTTCCTCATTTGCCCGTGGCTCGTATGGATCCGTACATCATGGGAATTGGAATGGCACGGCAGTAGTTATAAAATGTGTTATCTCAAATGACAAAACGAGTCGGGAATTATTTCTTAACGAGACAAAAATTTGGATTAGACTCCAGCATCCTCATATTGTGACTCTGTTTCGAGCATATCATGCTGGCAATCCGTTCTTCGTCTGTGAATGGGCTTCAAATGGAACGCTCACGGATTATCTGTGCCAAGACAATGTCCGCTTTCAGACATGGGCGAAGCTCCACGAGGCGGCGATGGGGCTTGAGTATCTTCACACAAAAATGCGTGTTGTCCATGGCGATCTCAAATGCAATAATATTCTGATTGGTACAGACGGGAAGGCAAAGCTCACTGATTTTGGCTTAAGTTTCGTTTTAACCGGAAAGAAAAAGATACCACCGCCTTTACACGAAGTCGGTGCAATTAATTGGAAGGCTCCAGAGGTTATTAGTGGCAAAACGCACGGGACATTTGCTTCAGACGTATACTCTTTCGGAATGTGCATTGTGGAAGCTGTAACCGAACGAGTGCCTTGGGGAATGATGCCGGATGTTGCCGTAAGGTATAGGGCAGTGAACAAAATGTCTCTTCCTAATCAACCGAAGGAGATGAATAATGCGCAATAAAATTTGGTTGAGATCATGTGTGCATGACAACCCAAGGATCGGATTAATATTTCTGAAGCTGTAAAAATACTTGAAAGCTTTTCAAAAGAAGAATATTATCAGAAGGACGAAGTCCTATGGGCCGAACACAAAGCCAAACAACCAGCTTCAGAGCCAGAACCGGAATCTTCGGTCATCAAGGAGACTGCCGAAGAATAAACAGTCGATCCTCCGTAAATTTGAATGTTGCCGTGGTTTTGAATATGTATCATCTGCGTGGACGAAATCATTCGAACAAAACCTATTGATTTGCAAGTATTGTTGTCCTACATGGCTGATAGTATGATCTCGACGATTTTATAGTATTGAATTCTTTCTTTATAAAATCAATTCGACTGCTTGAGTCATTATTCAGGCATTAACAAGATTTTGATTTCGTCGGCAAATAATTGTGTACTTCAGTGAGTAAAAGACGACACCGATTGAAACATGAAGTCAGCATCGTTCAATATGTAGTAATTGATAAATGCGAAGACTTTATTAGTGCAGCGAATGCTAACGGCCAGGCGTCTCTGATGATGGCTGTTTTGCTTTAGGTGTGGTATGAACATTTACTGATTGTGCGATATAGTGACGAGTACGATGAATTGAGTCATGCTATTTTATGGAAATGTAGCCGACTTCTTTGGAATCCGATTTAAAGCTGGGTGGTCACCCAATTTCGCTGATCGAGAAGCCCAATAACGGAGCCCCTGGCAGCCGTTAGTGAACGATGTTCGAAAGTGGAGCTCTCGTCGGCGCAGCTGACGAAGTCAATCGCACAGCGTTACTGTATGCAGCTATGTTTGATTCAGATATACTCAGACAGTCTGAGGATGACTTCCGTGGTTCGTTTTGATTGATAGAGGAGCTGAAGTTGAGCTGTAGAGTAAAACGAGTGGACTCAATTGGTGTTAGCAGCGTTCAAGGACCATCACAAGATTGGTTTTGCAGCATTTGGAGGGCATGACAACGACTTCCAATTGCTGATCGAGCCAGACAAACACCAGAGACAGCGATGATAATGATAGCGAGTAAGGGACACGACAAATCGCGAACTACTGTTGTCAAGGGCCCCATTGCAATCAACGGAGTATGTTGGTTTGCTCCGTTCCGATGCCTCAATAGAAGTGAAAGACCGAAACGATGAGACAGCGATGATGAATGCGATTGACACCAATCACCGAATGAACTCTTAAGTGCTGAATCTGGTTGAGTTACGCAATGACCTTGATGAAAATCGGCATAGAGGAGCGAAGGCGCGACGTTGCAACCAAGAAAAAGGCACGAGACGAAGAAAACACGGGGGTGAAGCTAACCGATATAATCCAACTTCGCTCAAAGATGGATGAAGCGCAAACAATCATTGAACGTATCTATTCCAGACATGTCGATGCGGAAAAAAAAAATTCAACTCTCAACCAGTTGATGAAGGAGGAAGCAAGTTTGCGTTTTAAGCAACTTATCAGCAAAACTCACGGGATCTTGGTGAAACATGGGGACAAGTATACAGTCTCTCGGCTTGGCAGTCGAGTTATTATTGGTATATCACGTGAAATTCACCGTGAGTTGGATGCACTTTTACTGCAATTTAACATTCTTTCGGGCGAAGTCGAAGTCCCAACTGGAAAAAGCAGAAGATACGATTTGTGATGAAATTCCTTATTAAAAGAGTCACTGAGAAATACCAATGTACTCGAGAATGAGATTCAAGATCCTGAATTTCAAAAGGAAGCACTGGCATTGGTGATGTTTGAATGTGAAAATCACGCGTCGCAGTACTCAGGCAAAGAAATGGCGTTGATTCACAAAATATTTCAAGATGTTTCCAGTATGTCGCATATGGAGATCAAGTCTGTACCAAAGTGGTGTGTGCCTCCACATGCGGTTGAATTTGATGCAACATTTTTGTTCGCTCGTGGTTCGTACGATCAATCCATTTGGCACTTGGAACGGCACCGCACGTGTAATCAAATTGGCATTTTGTAAGACGAAAAAAGTACTGAGATATGTTTTAAACTCCAACCACTAGATACATACTCAGCTCATTCAAATTCATGTTTTATGCTCAGCTCTTCATTCGCGAATTCAGAAGAATCTTCATAACTTCGCTAACAGTGATACGATCTCCTCGTTCCCACGCACAAACGTTTACCAAATCCCATTGTGCATCATTCATCTCTGAAGGTTTTCTCGGAAGGATGTTCTCTCGGAGAGTTTTGTGCTTTACAGCAACATCAGGAATAATTCCCATGGTACTCGGCCTGTCACAGTCTCCAGAATACACATTCCAAAAGAGTAAATATCCGACGCAAAGGATCCACGTGATTTCCCACAAATCACTTCTGGCGCTTTCCAAATGATTGCACCAATCTGATCAGATGCAGACATTTCATCTTGTTGATTCCTCAATACAAAGCTCAAACCAACGTCAGCGAGTTTGACTTTGCCATCTGATCCAATGAGAATAATGTTGCACTTGAGATCACCGTGCACCACTTCTGCTTTGAATGGAAACAATCCACAGCTTCATGCAGCTTGGCCCACGTCTCATGTCGATATAAATACAAACAAAAAATGGGCTGCAGACATGGCAAGCTCGAACAGAGTCACAATGTGTGCAGCCTGCTTCTGAACCAGAACCGAATTGAACAACAAAATATCAAAATGAGATTTGCTGCTCGTTGCGCTGTTGAAGAAATATTTCCTGGATTTTAGCGTTACCAATAACTCTGCACTCCTTCAGCTGCTTGATTCGAATGACGAGAGTTCGCTGAATGAATCGTTGCAATAGTACATAGAAGAACGATTCAAAATACACAGACAAGAGAGGGTTTGCTTGCTAGCAGATCCTTGAACGAAGTCTAGCTGTACCATTGCTGTAAAGGATCGCGCTCTTGTGAATCGAATATCATCATTATAGTGACCATTGCCGATGCACCAACGGGTCGAATTTAAGTGAATACGTACAAGTGTGAATTTATTTATGCAACGCACACATCTACGTCCACGTCTTGTCTCCGCCATACCCAGTCCAGCGGTGCGGCGGGGCTTTGCTCTTGCCCACGAAAAATACAGGCGTATCGCCGTCGCAGCCCGAATTGCAGCACACAGATCGCCAGTCACTGTAAGATTGCTTGATACACTCGTGAAGCTGCTTCGCTTGGCCAATTGAGCACGATGGAAATCCGAACTCATCAGTTGCATCGAAACTGTCCTCATCCATTATAGACTGATCGCGATAGTATCGCTGATGCTGCTCTTTCTGCTGCTCCAGAGTCTCTTTGAGAGCGTTTGGATCTGTGGATTCTTTCTTTGCTTTACCAATACCACGTCCCGAGGTCCAAAACTGAGGTGCATATCCGAGCTTCTGCATCACGTAATGGCTGTAAAACGGCGAGCTTGGGTCGCTATTCGAGACCGGCGCTACGAGACACTTGATCAGTGGTTCGCCGCCTTCGCCTCCAGCGTCCATCTTGTTACCATCAGGAAGTCGTAGCAAGTGCACTAGATCATGGAAAAGACTGTGTGGGTCCTCGTTCGAAGGCCAGCGTCCTGTCGGTGGATTTTGCTGTAGCGACGTGAGGAAGCCGTACTGGCTTGGACGAACGTAGATACCCAATTTGTCCCACAGGACAAAGTCTTCATCTAGCATGTTCGGCGGCCTATCGTCCCAACGGCCTTCCATGGCCAGTCGCTGCGGGTTCGTTGCCGTGTCAATGGCTTTCGCAGTCTTCTTGGTGTCTTCTTCGTCGTCCTCATCGTACTCTTCTCCAGTTCGATCAAACGGCAGGTTGTACTCGTCTTGGTAGTTCTCAATGTTCCACGTCTGGTCAGTCGCAGAGAAGTCGAACGTCAGCAGCACAAGCTTCTGCCACAGTGCCACGTTCTTTGTCGGATGCAGTAGCTCTGCCAGCTCCTTACACAAGAGCCGCAGGTTGAGCAGAGTCTGGAGCGTGGCGGCGGCCTCATCGACAGTCTTCTCTGCGCTGTCTGTGCGGACAGGCAGGAACTCGATGATGCTGGTCCACATAGATTCATCCAACGCAGTGATCATGGACGAGGTCGGCTTCACGGCCTGGCGCTTGGGGCTGCGCACATCTGCGGCTTCTGAGGTCGCCATGGTCGATGGCGGAATGAGTCAGCTGGGCTCATTACGATGAGTATATTCGTAGTTTTGCACAGATAATTTATCATTACGGTGGACAGGCCGGGTCCTTATGGTTTTGGGTGGGTTTCGGCATTTACCCCGCTGGAACGGGTGGGTTTTATATTTCAAAGCGGGCCTTCAAATGAATTGTCAGGTCTGGTTCAAGATAACCGAGACGCGTTTCTGGAGGCTGCCCGAGAAGGCCGGCTGGACGCCGTCGAGCGGCTGCTGGATGAGCAAGTGCATATCAACTGTGTGGACGATGAGCAGCTCACGCCGCTGCAACTGGCCGCAGAGGCTGGTCACGTGGAAATGATCCGACTGCTGATTGAGCACGGAGCCAATGTGGAGGCAGGAGACAAGGTAGACGCGGCCGCGTTGGTTCACGCAGCCATGACGAGGCAGCGCAACTGCTCATTCAGCACGGATTAAACGTCAACGCCACAGACCAGAACCCGCTGACTCCACTGATGTGGCCAGCGCACAATGGTCACGTTACAGTCGCCCAACTGCTGTGGAGCTCAAGTGAATACAGCTCTCAAAGACCGTACGGACGCTGTTGGTGCACGCAGCCACTTATGGACACTCTGGTGTTGCTCGGGTACTGATCGACAATGGAGCTCAGATTGATGCAGCTGATGAAGCCGAGGAGACCCCGCTGCATCATGTGGCCAGCAATGGGCCCCACAAGGTCACGCGACTGCTGACTGAGTGTGGAGCTAAATTGGACGCAGTAAACAAAGATCAACGACCTCCGTTGATGTGTGCAGCTAGCAATGGCTCGGTAAGCTTCCTACTTCGGTACGTTAGAAAAATAGTAATTCGTCATTGAGGTGTACCCATTGAAAATGGGTGGGTTTCAACTGAACCCATCATGAGTCTGGATGTCAGCCCGCAAACCCAATATACAAACTCGTTGTGACAACTGGGTTTGTGGCAACAAAGCTCTAGCATAATGAATTGGTACCTGAGCACTCCAGAATCCTACATGGCGAGCCCATCAACGACTGATGAGAGCAGCCCCAAGCGCCAGGCCACATCTGCACCATCGTCTGCAGTCGGAGCGCTGGATACAGCCATCTGGACCAGCATCATCGAGCTTGTGCCGGTGCATGCAGACAGCGCTGACGAGACCGCAACAGAGGCCGCTGCCACACTTCAGACGTTACTAAGTCTTCGGCTTGTAAGCAAAGAATTGGCTGAGCTGATCCATCCAACAAAGAGCACTGTGCTATGGCAGAAGCTTCTGTTGCTGACGTTGGACTTCTCCACAACCGGCAAGACGTGGAATATTGAGAATTATCAAGATGACCATGACGTTAGAAGATCCAGTGCTATCAGCGGATCTGCCGACCCTCAGCAACTGGCGATAGAAGGCCGTTGGAGCACTATGCCTGGCAATATGCTGGATGAAGACCTCATCTTGTGGGACAAACTGGGTATTTACCACCGACCAAGCCAATACGGATTCCTCACCAAGCTCCAGCAAGATCCAAGACCAGAACTCTGGCCAATGACTGAAGACCCATCCAGCCTCTTCTACGACCTTCTGCAGCTGCTACTGTTGCCTGAAGGGGATGCAATGGGAGCTGGAGGTGAAGGCGGTGATAGCTTACTCAAGTGCCTCGTGGCGCCCAGCCACCAAAAATGACCCGACCTCGTCATTCTATCGCTATCACGTGATGCAGACGCTTGGGTATGCGCCGCATTTTTGGAGCAGAGGTAGTGGCATTGGCAAGGCGTGGGTAGGATTCGCAGACTCCAACGCTTTCACTGCCGCATTCGGACAGCCAAAGGAGCAGCCATCGGAGGAGAAACGAGGCCATGTCAATCGTGATGAAGATTGTTCTGACGACGATGAAGTGCTTTGGGAAAATGAAGATAGCAGCGACGATGATGGAGACTCTTTTGAGGATGGCTATAAGGTCTACAGCTTGCCGACTTGTTCTCGTGGAAATGCCCAGAAGCTGTTTCTACGCATCAGTCAATCCTATTGCGACTGGCGTTCTGTGTGTTGCAATGCGCACTCAGACGGCGAGACGCCAGTATTTCTCGTGGGGAAGAGCAAGTTGTTGCCGTATCGCTGGTCTGGGTACTGCGGATCCAAGGTTTGGACATGAGCGACTGTCGATCGAGGAAAAAGAGTTGCGTTAGAAGATTTCGTTAAGCAAGCTTCTACTAAATTTACGCTGCTTACATTTGTTTCTCCCTGGTGAATTAGATATTCAGCAGATGTCGAAATTCAAAGAGTTTGCAGACACCATTTAATACTAAATTTAGTTGTTACACAAGTGATGCGCGCTATTTTTTGAAACAATGTTGCCCTTTACCAAGACAGGATTCGGGTAAGTGCTCAATCTGCACGATCGCCGCGCGAGCATGACCCTTACACCAGCAGCCCAAAGATGCTATGCAGTTGTTACCGTGAACAGCCACCATTATATGTGATGTAGGAGATATTCGCTCTAGATGCTTGACACAATAGAAAATTTGCCTGAATTGTGTTTCGTAAGCATTCGTAAAATCCCATATAATTATGTCATGAGTAAGAGTTATTCACACAATGCTATCACACTATGTTATTTCTTAAATAATTGGAAAGCTGGATTGTGGGTTTGATGATTTTGTATCACGTACAGTATATACAAAATTATCCAGCTTTCCAATTATTTATATGATCAGTTTACACAAGTCTGTAGTTTGATATCGATTCAAAAGAGCATTATTTCGCCCTGGAAAGACCATAGGTTCGTAATGCAGATCAGAGAGTGATGACTGCAGTTGTCGAAATGTAATGGACACGTTAGCACCAAGCCACTGATTTTGACAGCACTCAGTAACCTACATTTCACACTATTAAATCTGCACCTCGGGATCAATTCGTCGAAATTGGACCACGCTTTCAGTCGTGGTCCTTTGAAGTCGAAGAATCATGTCTGAGATAGTGTAGTATCATCGTCCTGGACTAGAGATACTCCGTCGCTTTTGTTCGATTGGTGGAATTCCGTGGGAGTAAAATCGGTGGGAATTGGACGTTGCTGAATAAAATATCGCCCAAATTGTGCGCCGATAGCAAGTGGTGCGTGAAGTGGCTTTGTTGTCGTGAATTTTAAGACCAAAGATAAGGCACATCCACCAATTAAAACCAGAAGACAACTAGCAAAAATCATGATTTTAGATGCTCGGGGCATCGACAGACGAGGTGATATCCACATTCGATTCCCATCGAAATCGAGTATAACCGTATTTAAACCGGTTGTATTGATTGAACACTCGATATAGTGAAGAGCTGCACTTTGGAAGAGCCAAAACAATCCAGGAGTGTAGGCTGGTTGTACTGGGTCCTTGGAGTAGATATGTCGCTGAATGATATCGTTAATGAAGCCAAAACCAGCGCCAAACAAGCTCACCTGTCAAATTCCATGGCAAAGAATCCGATGACGCTGGATAAAGAGGTGGAAAGACAAGATCTACGCGGTATTTCGGTCCTGAGTTAATCGTACAAGCTAATATTTCGCTTGTTGAAATGGCAAGCACCTCCACTTTGTGTATCCGTCATAAGACGCGTCTCTGTACGACAGACCAGAATCGAGCAAATGTGTTCGGTTTGCGATGAAACGATCAGCACGGGCGTATCTAAGTTCTAAGCGAGGGCGCTCGTTCGGAATTATCAGCTTCACAAGCGTGAGCATCAGCAGTGTGATCCATCGACCACTAAGTAGCACTGCAGTAGCTGTCCAAATATTCTGTTTACGGCTCTATTTGCTGGATAACTGGTCGTTCTAGCTGTGGAAGATGAATGGCGAAAGCAAGGTCAGCGTAATCGAGTGCTGCGTGCGTACTTAGTCCATGTATAAAATGCCGAACAATAGCCCGTTGAAAGTGCGGCTATTGTCTATGGACAAATGTTAAATTCACTTCACCATCCGATCATTCTTTAACGCACGTTTAGGCAACTACTGCAACATCCTTCATTCAGGCTGGTTCGGGTCCAAACATGCCTGCAGCTTGACACTCAAGCGCTCGTTTCGCTCACACTCCTTTTGGAAGGCGCGAATCGCCGTCACGTATGTGCGTTCGTTCTCCAGCAGCACTTGGTATTTGCTGTCAAGAGTCTCGACTCGCTGCTGGTGCTCCTTACGCAGCGACTGCTGCTTGGCGCGCGTGGCGTCCACATTCTGAAGGATTCCGTCAAGCTGCGAGAAAAATGCCTGTGTGGCAGCCTTGGACTTCATGGCCACGTCCACGTTATCGTAAATGCTGTCGATCAGCGAGATCTCCTTTTGCAGAAATGTTTGCGTGGTCTTGAGCGTGTTGTACACGCCGTAATACTTTCGTGTCTCCTCCAACGTGAGAGCGACTTCGTCATAGAGCTCTAGGAACCGCTTCTCGTACTGCATCAGCTCCACTCGTGTCGGCACGGCATCAATTTGCTTCATCATGAGATGGACAGACCGTGTCTGCTGAGCCAGCGCACGGCGCATCTCAGTGTGCTGGGAGGTCATGTGAACGTGCATCTGCTCAATCTCCTGCAGACGAAGTGCTTCTTCGTCCTTGTGGAGAGCGTCTTGCGTAGTTTCCTGTTGCAATTGCGCCACGCGAGCCTGCAGACGTTCCAACTCCAAACGGCAGGATGCACGGAACTCTTGCTGCTGACGCTTGAGATATTCATTCTCCACGACCAGTTTGCGGAGTATCGCCAGCTTCTCCTGTTGTGTGCTGGGCTCGCTCTCTTCCTGCACGCTGATCTTGGCCAATTCGTGCTCCAGAGTCACGAGTGCTTCATCCAGCGCAAGCGCTTGAGCTTTGCTCTCCTTTCGCTGGGAATCAACATGTCGCTTTTCCGCAATCAAGCGCTGTACTTGAGTCTCCTGCTCTTGTAGCGACTTACGCTCCAGTGCCAGTTGCTGCGACTGCGCAGATCCCAAGAACGACAAGACTGCGGCTTTCTCGTCTTCGGATTGATCTACTGCCACAGAGACGACCTGCTGCAGGAGAACCTGCTCACGAGCTTGTTGTGCTTGCAAAAGCTCCTGTTGCTCTCGCATGGCTTGCTTCACGGCCTTTTCGTACTGAGCATCGAATTCGGCAGCACGCGGATCCTTTCGTCGACCATCGCTGCGCGTGCGACTCTTGCGTCCTGAAGACCCAGCCATGCTGGCAGCCTGACTGGCTAATTGCGCCAGCATTTTGTGTCGCACATCTCCGGAAGCAGCTTCGCTGTCGTGGTCGCCATCAAATAGAGGGGTGACGGCCACCGCGACGCGTTCGCCGTACTCCAAGAGACACCGCTGGATCATGGCGTCTTCAGACTCGTTCTCTGTCGATGCTGTATCTGTCGTGTACTTGTACTTGCGTCGTGGTCGATACGCTGCCTGGAGATACACGACTTCCTTGGCCAATGGACGCTTGAGACGGCTGGTTTGGTCATCTTCCGGACGGATTTCCTGCTTCGAGATGAGATCTAGATACCGCCGCTCTGTTCGGATACTCGTGAGATGCGTGGCTTCTTGCGCCTGCTCAATGAGCCACTTGACCAATCGATACACTGTGCCAATGTCACCAAAGTCCTGGAGAAGCAGCTGATGCGGCTGGATCGGGATCGGACAGCCAAGCGGCAGCGCTTCAATGCGCCTCACGACCTCCTGTGCGAGGTGGAGACGAGGCTTCATCTTCTCATGCGATTGGAACAGCAGATTCCACTGCACGCGTCCAGTCTCCGCATCCTCGCGCTTCACAATGAGCTGCAGCAGCCAGCAGAGCCCACCGAGAACGCGCTCAAAGATGCTCCAGGTCTCGACCGCGTGCGCCTTGGAGAAGCCACACGCGCCCAGTGCACTCAGGATCCGCGCCATGACATCCTCATTCTCTCTCTCGTGCTCAGAGCGCGGCGTGAGCTTGGCGCTGGCGGCCGCAGCAGCCGACGCCGCCGTCGGATCAGCCCACGTCGGTCTCTCGGTGCTGAACATGCAGAAATGGGCGGAAAAGATCTGACGCAATACCGGTATATATACCGATCTCGACCAGTTCTGATTCGGTCTTTCGAATTTGGCAAACGTCAAGCAGCAACTTACTGGAGGCAGAGAGCGGATCCATCTCGTGCTCATGGCCGACGCGCTCGCTCTCGACAGCGACAGCAGCTCCTCGCACGACTTAGTGGCGTCCCCGTTGCCGTCGTTAGCGCCCTCAGCCACTTCTTCTGCAGCGTTCCTCGTGTACACAGCCGTCTACGCTTGCGGTGCGCTGTACCTGGTGCCGTGCTTAACCGCCTGGCGTCGCGTGTGGCTCAATCGCCAGAGCGACATGACAGCTGTCAAGCTCTTCTCGCTGCTCGGCCTGGGTGCGCTCTTCCGCGCAGGCGCATTCCTGCTGGTCGCCGTCTGGATGTTCCTGGTCGCGCGAGCGCATGGCGACATGGACGACGCCACATCGCTGCATCTGACGTATCTCGAGATCGTATTCCTCTGGCAACTACTGGGAATGTTTGGCGCCTGCACGCTCAGCTGCGTGTTCCTACTGGTCTTCAATACCTGGGCCAGCATGGTCGAGCAAGTGAGCGGCGGAGGAGTGAACTCTGGGCTTCGAGCCGGTGGAAGTCGTAGCGGCGTGCTGGTGTATGGCACAGCTGCTGCTAACCATGGACGTCTATTGTCACGTAATGCCTCCGCGCCTTCGTCGCCGCGTGTACTCTTTATCAAGATGGTGCTCAGTGTCTACGCTTTGCAGCTGGGCACGTTCCTGCTCCAGCATCGAGCACCAGACAGCATCATGTGCCGAAGCATGTACCTCGTGGCCACGCTGCTGCTGGGCTGCTGCTTCATCGTGTGCATGTTCCTCATGCCGGCCTACGGCAGTCGCATGTGCAGTCTTCTCAGTCGCGTGGCTGAGGAAGCACCGCAACGGCAACGCAACATCCGACGCATCGCGGCCATCGCGACCGTGTTCTGTTTGATGCGCATGCTGTCGCTTCTGCTGCTGGCCGTGGCCGAATACGGACGCGAGAACGAGCAGATCTTGGCCGCCCACACGGACGCATCAACGTCTTCTTCTGGCTCTATTGCGTTGGTTAATGGTGAGACCAATCCCAAGACGCTGCTGGGACTCTTCCCCATATCCGAGCACAGCATCATGGAGCAGAACCCCGTCTTCTTCTTCTCCTGGGCCACGCATACCACCGTCCAAGGTGTGAGCACGCTTGTGCACTGGGTCGTGCTGCTTGAAGTAGTGGAGTTCCCACTGGAGTGGGCGCTCCTCATGGCGCTGCTCTGTGTGCTGCCTTCGCGCAGCGCCGTGCCCTCAATACGCGGCTATCAGTCTTTAAAGCAGCCATGGAGAGCGTAGATGAGAAATTCATAGAGATAAGCGCATTCAATGTTGCTATTGATTTATACACTCAAAGCTTACGAGCAGTACAGCCATCGCTGCATCTCATTCACCTTCTTGGTACAATCCTGGTAATTACGACTGAGCAAAGCTTTGTCAAGGGTTATGAGGATGTCCGAAAACGTCTTTGGAGGTCCGCTTCCATCATGGAAATGATCCATGTCGATGGATCATTTCCTTCATCATCATTATCACTTCCTCTGTCAATTCCATTCATTGCGCAGCTTGAGCATAATGACTCATCGGATCTTTACCCGTCGGCCATAATGAAAGTAGCGAACGAAGATAACCTACTAGAAGGGATATCGACATCGGTCCCTGCTCAAGTACCAAGCAAACACAGCGATGGAGAGCCCACTTGGGGACCTTTGGTTGTCTGCGATTGCATGTCTCGTTTGGATTTTGCTCGTTGGCTCGAAGTAAGAAACGGGAATTACGGCGCTGGTGCCACGAATCGATAACGCAGGATGTCGGTCGAGAGCCGTGTAATGCCTCCCGACCAATACCACAGCTGGCACGATTGTAAACCGCGTTATTTCGCAGTTTAGCGCATTGGCAACGATTTAGACCTCAGCGAGACCCTTGTGGTACGAGTGTCGCCATCGTGTGATCTTGGCGATCGATATCAGGATCCGGATCAGTCATTGACGCCATTTGGCCGGAGTCATAAAGCATGTCCGAACCTGGTTGTGGACGTGGCTTCCAGAATTGAATCGCTGCGGGGCCTTTGAGAGAAGTTGGATCGCTGGATATTTTCGAACACTGCAGTCCAAGTCGTGATTGGCGTCAAGTATTTGAACTCTGCTGGCGATACTACGGGAGCATGATGGAGACATTCATTAGTGCGACAGTCAGATATGGGCTTTGATACGAATGCCACATTAAGTTGATTATCTGTGCTCTGTCATCTGCATATCTCTAAGCAAAAGGGTCGTTGGAGGAGTCTGTGGATGGCACGATCTCTTGGTAGTGGGCCATCTTGGCGGCCGCTTCAACGCCATACACGTCAGCAATGAAGGCGTGGGCCATGTCCATGCCTGCAGCAATGCCCGAGCTCGTCCACAGGTTCTCTCCGTGCTTGATCCAGCGCGCCGAACGCACCCAGTCCACGTTCGGATGCGAGTTGACGATCTCGTCGAAGCAGATCTTGTTGGTCGTGGCGCGCTTGTCGTCCAAAAAGCCCGTGGTGGCCAGAATACCGGAGCCAGTGCACACTGTGAGCACGTACTTGGCGTTCAGCGCCGCGTGCTTGATGAACGCCAGGAAACCTTCGTCCTTGACCACGATCTTACGGCCACCGCCTCCAGGCACCAGAAGGATGTCGATCTTCTGGTTCATGGCGTCAGCGTAACCCAGATCCGCGACCAGAGGCAGACCCTTGCCCGGATTCAAGTTCGAGCGCACGGGCCCAGCGCTGAAGGAGATCGTGACGAAGCGCACGGGCACGCCGATGGTCGGCAGCAGTTCCAGATACGACGTCGTCCCGATGAAGTCCAGCGCCATGACGCCGTCAAAGAGCACAACGCCCACTACGAGCTCCTCTGGCTGCTGCTTGGTCTCCGCCATGGCCTCTTGGGTTGTGAGCACTGCAGCAGCAGCGCTCTATGGAAAATGAACCCATCCCCATCTTAATCATGTGGCTGGCAGAAGATTACTCCTTCAACCTCATCAGGATTATTCCTGGATATGAACGTAACCCTTCACAATGCGTACTGAACCCCTTGTGTCTATAACGTAACCCTTTTTCACGGTGCAGTTCAAGAGCAAAAGACCGGTTCAAAACTGTAACCATTGTGCCTATATTAAGCAGAAAAAGGTAGCTTGTTTTCATTTGGGTTTTGTATGTGGATCAAACGAGTGGTGCCAAAGCATACAAAACGCCATTGGAAACGGTTCTGGAACCGAAAGCGCCGATCGCGCTGTTGTTCACTCACTCTCGAATCCGACGCCAGCGCATCTCCTGCTTCTTCCCTGCTGCCATGATGTGGACGGCTGTTGCTGCCATGGCTAATCAGTGTGTCTATATGTCTATATGGTGTGCCTTTTCTTGGTATCGAGATGATAGGACAAACTTCTTTCCCCATACGATCGACGCTGAGTACGACAGAAAGACCCTACGTTCTTGCCAGGACAATATGGAGCTAGTTTGATCGATTGCCAATGTATCTCAATGTGTGTATTGCGAATGTCTGCCTATTTGTATTGCGGAAACATGATGACATCGAAACTTAGGACACCTTCCGAGAAGCTTTTGCTCGTGTGGACTGCTTTGTATTCATACTGCCTGATTCCGTCATGTATCGAGTGCATTGTATTGCGTATGAAGCCGATTGAGCGTTGATGAAAGAAAGGATATCTGTGTTTTGTTTGAAGCTCAGCTCACGAGTTGGTGCTCATGAAAGCAAAATCACTTTCTGCTGCCTTCCAACTGAGCTTGAGTCGTCTGTTTGATTCAATTTGCATATGAGAAGATGAAGATACACAAGTGCATAGTTCAACTGAACGCGTCCAGCGCATGTTGAGAATGAGTCCATCAAAGTCTTTCGCTCCTATCTGATTCTCCTGTATATATTTCTTTATTATGCTGCTATGAGAGAGAGTGATGAATGTGATTATGGGAATCTCTCTGACCTGGCTGTGGTTAAAGCTGTTGTCTTTAGACGGACGCAGCGCCTCGGTCACGGTGGTGAAAATACAGTCATCCTTGCACTGACTTTCTCATGCACTTTGCATCTATTTCATTTTCGGATTGAAGAGATGACTATATGATAATCCAACTCTGAAGCCTATCTGTTGAAAGAACTCAAGAGCTTTTTAACCCTGATCAATCCCAACGCATAAGTCGACTGTATAGCTGCATTTTCATCCATCTTGGGCAACGATTCTTCAGAAATATGTGCTCATTTCCATCGCATGTGTTCTTCAAAACGCTGCCCATAGTTAAATCCCATGCGACTGATGTGTGTGGCGTTCACTGACGTTTCGTCCGAACAAACCGCGTCTTCGCAACAGATTGAACCATTTATTCGCAAATTCAATTGCCAAGCAGCTTAGATAGATACTGAATGGGAATGATAAAGCCAATTTATCAAATACTAGTACAACAGTCTTTGTTGGTCTCAAATAAATTGTCTCTGTTTAACTTTTACAAGAAAATCTTTTTGCTGTGGTCTCGTTTGGCGTGCAGCACCAACGAGTCGATGATGTACTCGTTGAACATGAGCGCGTCGCCGTTCTGAAATCGCAGCCGCTTCTTGTGCACGACGTCCGGATAGAGATCGTCGGTCAGGATCTGAACATATTGAGCTGCTGGTGTCGTGTCGGGACTTAATTTCACTCGTGCTGTCGGGAAAACAATCACACAGATCATCAGAAGCACCATTGCCAGGCAGCCAACGAATGTAGAGACAGAGGACGTCAGTGAGATCGAAAGCTTGATGACCTTCTGTGAAGCCTCACTAGAATCAGCCAACGCTAGCGTTCGTCGGGACAATGAGTCCACGTACTCGACCTCGACTCCGTCTTGAAGCAAATAGGACAGCCCTGCAGAGTACATCACAGGCATCGGCCGCTCCAGCGCAAACCCATTTGCACTCACGTGGGCGACGTAAGAATCCACCAGTGGATTACATTGAAAGCCCGAAGGAGTAACACCGTTCATACGATTCCAAGAACGCGCACCATTGCGACCAGGAAGCCTGATCGTATTCAATTGCACAAGCTTCAAGGAGTTTCCGAGACTGGATTTTTCAAAACCAGCAGCAAGCGCGTCACGACCAATTAATAAAGCGCTGTTTCGTGAGACGAGCGGCATACTGAGACCCCAACAATCTTCAGCCAGGCAGGTGACTTCGTGCTTGAGATGCAGAGGGCTGAATCGCCACGCAAGTTTTCCAAACGATAGCGCCACATATTCTCGAAGAGAAGACCCCGTACTGTTCTTTGCTTCGTTGACTACGTATTTGCCCACGCCATACAAAAACACGGCTTGAGCGTCCTGGTCGCACTCCTCACCACCACAAGACGCAGACTGGTACTTTGCCACAGAGATTTGTTGACGCAAAGCTGACAGCGAAGACTCACTCTTGGTCTCATAAACACAGCTCTTGGCGCCACAAAGCGGTTTCACAGTCCCAATCGGCATGTTCACGGTCAAACTCGTAAACTCAATTTCTTCTGAAGGCGCAAAGGATTCCAAAGATATCTCAATCAGATCCTGAGCGTAGATTGGCAGAGCGGCAGCGACTGACTCCACTGTTTGCGAAACGAATTCTGCCATTGTTGGTTGGCGCTTGGCTTCAAATATGGCTCCAGGCTTAAGGACTTGAGCGCCCAGGATCAAAAGTTCGTAGGCGAGAACAAGATCGTTTGCATGGTATGCGTATCGGCTTGGATTCTGCTGGAACTTTCCATAGGTGAAGCTGATGGAAGTCTTGGGGCTGACTTGGTCTAGATCCAGCGCCTCATTCCAATCACGAGAGCGGTATCCAAGAGTCACAGACGTCGTATCGACGTCATTCACCTCAATGTCCGTGTGCATAGCCGTCGGTATTCCATTGCACCCATCTACGAACTCAAACGGGGTCGTGTATCCTTCAATGGCTGTCTTGAGAATGCTCTGCGGTGCGTCATGATGGTGGATCGATCTGGTTGGTTCGACAAATAAAGCGTCTTGTAGCTCCACTGCTGACAGTCGTCGGTCGCCGCTGGATGAACTATCCATTGACATGACGCTTGAGCTCACGAAGAGACTGGCAAAGCCGACATTCATGAGGATGATGACGGTCTTGAGGCCCCAGAAGATGGCGCGGGCCTTGACCTTGGAGTGGACACGGTGCGGCTGGTCGCCCGGGTACAGCGAACAGTTGTTGAGATAGGTGTGCAGCGTGGGGAACACGAGCGTGTCGAGATAGGCCTCGAAGACCTTGCTGCCAGCGAACATGAGTCCACCAAAGAGCGTGTTGTAGAAGCTCACCTTGTCGGTCACAAGCGTCGAGAAGGCCGAAGCGGTCATACCGGTAGTCTGCTCGAGCCGCGTGAGCTCCAACTTGTCGTTCGTGGCCCAGGCATAGGAGAACGCAGCCACGAGCGCGATGGTCACGACCACAGCGTACCGCATCGTGCGCAGACTCATGTCCACGATCGTGTGGCGATCCGTGTTGCGGTTCGATTTGAACATGTCGGCGTCCGGTGTGTCGCTCTGTGACGGCGTCTCGCCCGAGGCGTACGGCGTAGGGCCCGAGTCTGCGTCGTGGTCGTCAAAGGACAGATAGAGCGCCATGAGAGCAAGATCCACAAGCGAAGAGAGACTGCGGACGGATTACCTGAAAGAGCCTTGAACCCCATGACTTGAATTTGCCCAGTGCTCATGTATGGGGTCGCATGGGTTACGAGGTTAGGGCATTGATGATGCAATATGATATAAATTTGTATGAATCATGAACTCTTATATTCAGCTTTTGTATGTTGGATAGCGAAACAGAACAGTTAAGTGTGGACGGATGGAGTGCCGCGAGGAAGGCGAGGAGGGTCTCGATGGCGGTTTCACGTGCATGAGAATATAGTTGTGTTGGTCAATGGTCAATAACACAACGGAACAAGAAGACGATATCGTGGGTACACGAGCGTGACCTCCTGACCATCAAGCCATGGATTCAGGGTCACTGAACCCAGGATACATGTCTAAAAAGTAAAAAAACTGCTGAGGTTTCTCGTGCTGACTGAACCTTCGACGTCGGTTACGCCACCTTTATGCGCTCTGATTGGGCGATAAAAGTTGACGTAACCATCGTAACCCACCTATTGAACTGGCATGCTGGGGCGGTTGTCGCTGGGTCCCATTCTGGGGGATCCGCCTCCTGCGAACAAGATGCCGACGCATCCGCTGGCCTCACAGGCCTCATCCTACACAGAGAACGCCTTCGAGTGCGACAGTCCGCAGGTCATGCTGGGCGGTGGCCACGGCGCACTCAGCGACGACGGCGCCAGCACCAGCAACAACCAGCCGCACTTGCAACTGGGCGCCGGCGGTGGCTCCGAGTTGGACGCTTCAGACGCTATCGAGTACGGCGAGATCGCGCGACCGTGGCCCGAGATCATTCTGCGATGGAAGCGCTTCGCGCTGCTGATCCTCTTGGCGGCCGGCGGCATCTCCTGCGCGACCTACGGCTTTTACCACGGCATCTACATCATGAAGGTGGCGCAGAGCGAGGTCGAGAGCAAGGTGAACCTCATCAACACGTACTCCGGTATCGTCATGGGCTTTGCTGAGTCCTTTCTGGGTCTGCTGCTGGAGCATTTGTTCCCTGTGTTCATTGTGTATCTGCACAACCTCAAGTGGTTCCCAGGAGACAATCCAGCAGTCAAGTCCAACCGAATCAAGAAGTCAGTGCTCATGCTGTTCGTGCCCATTGTCATGGTCTCTCTTGGTAATAGCTTCTCAGCTCTTCAAGCCAACGACTACGACGTCGAGGACTCTAATGCCACTGCCAGTATCAGCTCTCGCCATCTGCAGCAGTTTGAGGATGAGACTCAGACGCTCTGGATAGTGGAACATTCAGCTCTGCTGCCTCTGGAAGAGACTGTCTTGCGCTCCGCTATGCTGCCGCGTGGATTTACGCCTTTTGGATCATCTACTTGCTCGTTGGCCACAGACTCGAACGTGGAAGAGGCTCTGACAACAGCCACTGTGGCGTTTGGCTTCCCACTCAAGTCCTGGAATCGGGATTTTTACTCTGAGTCTGGAGACACGAAGCGGGTTTCGTTCTCTTTAAATTCAAATATGAACGTGAAATCTGATGACGTCATGCCGATTTCCATGGCGTTTGAGCTTCTGCTGCAAGGAAAGATGGTGTTTGACCGCTCTCTGGCTGAAGCACGATCCCCAACTGATCAGCAACGACAAGATTCATTGACTGCGATCCAACAGATTGCGAAATACCTGAATGATGTAGATACCATGAGCAAGGCAAGGCTATTGGATGAAATACGCCGTAGTTTCCTGCTTCCGTCCGCTGCCAATGCTGATCAGTCCGTGACGGTGACGCTGGAGCAGACTTCGTTGGGTTCTCAGATCGATCTCCATGCTATGACTATTCAGATCTCCACTGCTATGACAAGCATGGATATAAACAGTACTTTGTGTGGCGCACACTCGTGTATTGCACTGGATACTGACGCAGCGTCATCATTACCACGAAGTCAAATTTCAATGGCAAAATACGTCACTTCGTGCTCGACTGATGCTATTAAGACTGGTGCTGATATCGAGTGGGCTTGCGAGCGGGAATCAAACGCCGCTTTTCTGTTTGGAATCACCTCCGAAATCAGCGCAGACTTTATTGATGAGACGTCGTCTCTGGTGAACGCCCGCCGCACTATGACTCTGTCGTTCTCCAAACTCCTCTGGCGAATAGATAAGATCGAACCAGCAATTTGTGAACAATCAAGCACCTTGGACTGCATGGTTCTGCACCATAAATTAAATCCGAGTGGCCAGTATCTCGCCATGCTGCCGTCCGCTCTGCCCGCAACTCTCGACCAAGCTGACTTTGCGCATGCCATTCGCCTCGTGCAGCTTCTGCAGCCAAAAACTCTTACCGGCAATAAACGGGCAATTGTCCAGCGATTGTCGATGCAGCAAAGTGCAGACTTCTCTGGCGATGAATGCTCTTCAGTGGTTGATGCGTATTTGCACAAGGAGAAGATCCAGCACTTGTACATTCAAGATCGCGAGCTAGTGCAGACGATGTACGCTTCTGGACTGATGTACCTTTTCCAGAACGCTGTCTTGATGGAGCCTGCCATTAGCGCTCAAGCGGCTCTTGCTCGACGGCTTGCGACCTCGACGAGCACCAACACAACGCAAGTGTACGTGAGTAACACCAACGTGGGTAACGTCTCGACATGGATTGGATGCGGAGTACTGCTAATCCTCACAATGGTGGTGCTGATCATTCCGAATGAGCGAGCTCGCTTGGAGCCTCCCAAGGGCAGCAACGCGCGTGCTGATCGATTCATCGCCGTGCAAACCGAACAGATTTATCCGAATTTGGTCTACAAGAAGCGCTTCTTGATCGGTAAGACCGGCGAGGAGATCAAGTTCCGCGAGTTCAGCGTCGAAAGCGTCAAACTACACCACAAGATGGAGGAAGACGAGACGATTTATCTATAAACGTATGCCAATGAACAGTCGTAACCCAAAGAACTAATCCATTTGACTGGGTATGATTTCCAGCGACGTTATGTCTTTGTCACTCGTATTTGAACTCAAGTTTCATAAATCGTATGAACCATTTGGATGAATTCGTCTTGGGACTACGATCCAGCGTGCTTGCTGTGCTGTAGCCTGATTTGGGAGTTATGAACAAATGCTTTAATGCGAAATCCGCGTGCGGTCACAGTAGATTTTGATAGTTCGCTTGTCTAAATATCCCTGACTAGCCGCATTTTCAACCATTCCACGTTCTGATTAAGCCAGCAGCGTAAATTGAACGCAGGTGATCGATCTGTGTTTTGTGGGTTACAGTAAGAAATCTATTGAGTCCAATGGGAAACGAAATTTCGAATTGTACTTGGTCGCCCCATTTATGACATTTAATTCTAAGAACGCGTGAGTGTGGTATCCGTACTGATGGCATCGGAACTGACGTCAACGTCATCGACCTCAGCTCGTGGATGGCGCTGCATCTGGTGAGACTTGTTCGACTGCTGGTTCATCATTCGTCCAACGTCACGCAACGGATGAGAGAGGGCGCTGTGATAACATAGAGCACGTTGAAGCTTTACCAACAGGTTACTCATTCAAGAGCTCAAATTTACTCACAGCATGTTGAGTAGTGGCTTCACTGTTTAGGGGAGTTTTAATTGAGTGAAACCCAAAACAAATTTTCCAAGGAGTGAAGTTAACGCAATTAATTGGAAAATCTACAGATGCGATTCGTGGTAAGGCGTTTGCATGTGATGTAGTGTCTTTTGGAATGTGCATTATCGAAGCAGTAGCCGGCAGAGTTCCTTGGGGTAATCTGTAGCACGTTGCGCTCAACTTTAAGCTTCATCCACGCACCTATACTTTCTTCAGTCTATTATCAAGTAGTTGCACAGCTGGATGCGTGTCTTGCCTAATTATTTTATGCTGCATTTATTAATTGACTCTACATAGTGAATTAAAAGTCGAGAATATTTCTTGTACGAAGTTGGACCAGGGTCTTCATCGTTTCTTCAGCTCTATGGTTATAGCCATATATTCTTAGTGTACTACCTCATGTAGTTGCACAACATCCGTCATTAGCAATCCAATATTGTGGAAAGGCAAAGGCTGAGTTGAGTTTTGTATCGCAAATCAAAATCCTCAGTTGGATCATGCTAATAAAAGTGCGCCAGAGCTAATTAGTGGCACGATGTGAAGAACGTTTTCATCTAATGTGCATTATCGAAGTGATGACCAACAGAGTGTCTCAGGATGCAATGCCGTACCTTTTATTAAAACGGTACTGCAAAAGGAACTTTCGAAGTACGCCAGCAAACTTCAATCAATAGGTTGCTCCAACGCGGGTCCACTTTGCAGACCCGTTATGGTTGATGCAAACCCACCCACCCGTCACTATAGGTACATTTTTTTGATAACCGACCATTCAGCGACAAGCGATTCAAGACCAGCATGGCGGCTCCACCAGCTGATGATTCACCGAGCTCCAAGCCACAGTTCACGCCCACAATCGTCGCGTTTGACGCAGCGATCTGGTCCACCATCATTGAGTTCATTCCGGTACGCTCAGAGACCACAACGGAAGTCTGTAACGAGGCAGCAGTCACGCTGCAGACGCTGCTCAGTCTGCGGCTTGTGTGCAGGGAACTGTCCAGATTGCTGCATCCAACTGACGGCTTCGCACTGTGGCAGAGACTTGTGTTGCTGACTTTCGACTTTTCCACAACCGGCAGCCGTTGGAATATTGAGACCTACGAAGGAGACGAGATTTTCAGAGAAGAGGAGGCTGAAGAGGCCACGCTGTCATCCAGCGACGGGTCAACAGACCCTAGATCAATGGCCATGGAAGGTCGCGGAGAAGAGTTACCAGAGATGATGCTGGATGAATACTTTGTGCTGTGGGACAAACTGGGAATTTACTATCGGCCGAGCCAGTACAGCTTCCTCACGATGATGCAGCAAGACTCTTCGACAGGACTCTGGCCATCAGTAGAGGACCCATTCACGCTCTTCCATGATCTGATTTTGTTACTGCGGCTGCCCGATGGGAGACTCATGGAAACTGGAGGTGAAGGCGGAGACACCATGGAGAAATGCCTTGTGGCGCCGGCCTCCAATGGTGACCCGAGCTCGCCGTTCTACCGCTACCATTTGATGCAGACGCTGGGATACGCACCGCATTTCTGGAGGACAGGCAGCGGCATTGGTGGCCCATGGAGAGGATTCACCGATCCCAACGCTGACGCAGCGGATCTCGAGCAGCAGCAGCAACAACAGGAATACCGTTTCTGGTATGTTGATAGTTATAACATCCCGTACGTCCCAATGGATCACGCGAAGAAGCTCTTTACGTGTATCCAGCAGTCCTACGGCGACTGGCGCTCCGTGTGCTGCAATTCTGGCTCGGACGGCGAGACTCCCGTGTTTTTCGTGGGCAAGAGTAAAAACCTGCCGCGTCGATGGACTGGATACTGCGGCGCGAAGACGTGGACGTGACGAGTTGGATAGAGTTTCGTACGTCGCAGAGAAAAAAAGGATATTTTGAAGAGCGGACTTTCATGTGGCTACACAGACAGGACTTGATAAAGGATCACGTGTGTTTCAACTTTCGGTTCGTCGTGCTCATCATTTGTCTTGATCGCGTAGCCTCGATTCAATGAACTCGCATGACGTCTAAGCGTCCTTTTGAAGCAGTTTACGAAGAAATTGCAATGTGTCTGTCGTTTGCCTCGAAAATACCAATTTCCAAGCTTGATCGGATCGTCCTCAACAATGCTCGAGACCTCACTTTTTGTCTATACTGTTCTCAAAATAGACTTTTCATTGTAGATATCAGCTCAGACGTTTGATGTGGACACGGCTCGAGATGAGGCAGCAATTGCGGAATGACATCAGTAATGACGTCTCAAGGTGAGAGTCGGAATGCTCATGCAATGAAAGCAGTTTGATTATGGAGATATGCTGTTGATTGAGTGATGACAAATACGTGGAATAAATAGTCAAACTGCGCCCGTTATGATGGTGAACGTCATCAAGTTCCTGCCAGTGCGTGCAGACACACAGAGAAGACAGGGAAGGAGGCCGCGGCCACGTTGAAAACGCTGCTGAACCTGCGCCTTGTGAGCAAAAAGCTCGCTGAGCTGCTGCAGAGTGCGGTTCTGTGGTAGCGACTAGTGCTACTGTGGTTTGATTTCTTCGTGAGTGGTCAGCATTGGAATATCAGTAATGAAAACGATCGTGATGGACGCAATCCCTGGGACAGAGAAGGCGACAGAAATCAATAATTAATTAGCAGACCCTTAATTCGTGGTAGACCAGTGAATATGATGGACAAAGACTTCTTTCTATGGGACAATTTTGAGTATTTACCATCGGCTAAGCCAGTACGGTGTCCTCGCCAGTCTTCATCGCCAGGTTAAATGAAGATGCAACCAGCCTTTTGCACCATCTCATTCATTTGCTGCACTAACTCAGGACTTCATGATGCATGGTAAAAGAGCACCAAAAAGGTGCCAATGGCAAGCGTGCATCGTATTAAAATTCTGCTTCTCTTCATCAACTAAACCGGAAAGACCACGCTATCGTCTTCGTTGTCCAGAGCACTGTGATACAAGCTCTGTCTCGCGTTCCTCTACTTGATTGTTTGTACTCCATTTCGCTTCGATATCGCGTCTTCGTTTCTAAAGGCCAAGCCTTAGCAAACTCATGACGTGACTCACAGCACTTCCATTCATCAGCTCTCGAACGATGTCTTCACGGTCATTGTCAATCGCGTACATCAATGCGATCTCATCGTTTCCATCCGTCGGATTGATGGCATCTTCTGCATTTATAGCACTCGCAAGACGCTCTTGTGATCACCCAAAGCTGCCAGCATCAGCGCTGTCTGGCCGTTCTTGTTCGCTACATCCGTAAGCGCTCCATGCTTGACCAGAGTCTGGATAATGTTCACATAGCCATTTTGCGCTGCGAGCATTAACGCCGTGGCGCTTTCATTGGTAGCTGCATTCACCGAGGCACCAGCATTGATGAGAAGTTCCACAACCTTTTCATGACCTCGCTGAGCCGCCTCCACCAACGGAGTGATCTGACATCTGTCATCTGATGCGTCAACTTGAGCTCCATTGGCAATCAGCACTTGCACCACTTCGTCATAACCATCACTGGCTGCACAGAGCAACAGAGTTGATCCTTCATGGTCGTGCGTTGACTAGAGCTCCATTACGGATCAGCAGTCGAAACATCGAGTCCTGCCCTTCGCCAGCAGCACATATCAGAGGAGTCCATAAGTCGACGTCTCTTGCGTCGACTTGAGCTTCGCTGCCTGAGCGACCTGGTCCTGTCCTCCTATGGCTGCTTCCATCAGTGCATTCGAGCTGTCAACATCACTCGCGTCCACGTTGACTCCGTGCTGAATCAGAAGCTGCACGACGTTCAAATGACCGGCCCTTGCTGCGAAAATCAATGGCGTGCAATGGTCTTCGTCCACACAGTCGATCGCCACGTGATTATCGAGCAGACGTGTGACATCGTAGAGCCGTCCTTCTTTCTCAGCCTCCACAATTGGTTCTCGTCCGCTCCTATCTTCGCCTTTGTTCGCTTCCAGAACAGCCACTTCATTTCTCCTGGTGGGACTGGGTCTGGAAAGATTCCAAGAAACTTTAGAGCGGAGTTCTTTCCTTTCTTGTCTGCTGTAAGGACCCACGGAGATATCAGTCGAGAATTATCATTCTGTGTGCACTTGTGCTCATTATAGGAAATATAGGAAATTTGAAGCTCAGGGTGGTCCACATACAGTACTTCAAGTGATTGGCACGCGAAACCTTTTAACTCAATTTGCTGGCTACAGCACAATCGAGGAACCCTAACAGAAGCCTTCTTCTCAACCGTCTGCGACCTTTGTCGCCAAGATGCCCACAGCCATCCCTTCTCCAGCGATAGATGCACCTTCTGTCGTGATGTGTGTAGTCACTGCAGGTCATGTCACGCTGCCTGCATCCGCGCCGGTATCATCACCGTCGACTCCAACTCCCCATGAAACACTTTCTCCGTTTTCTGATGTGCCAATATTGGACCACGACGGATATCCAGACGACAGCGGTCTAAACGACGGCACGCCCGTTTTGGAGCAACCTCGAGATCCCACTCAATCAATGGAGACGCCAGGAGTGCCAGATACTCCCCGTTCGTGGCCGGAGCCTGGTCGGATCCCGATATTTCCTCAATTGCGCAATCGAGGCCTCAATTCACGCAGCCAAAGCGTGAAGACATTGAGGCGATACGTCGTCTCTATGCGGATGGATCAAGAGACGTGGACCAAATCCTAAAAAGCGCAATAAAAGCCCAACCGGAGGCATTTGAAGACGCACCATTCAGCATAACAGCCAAAACATCTTCCACGTTGTTTGGTCTTTCTCGCCTAGCAATAGTTCTTGGGCTTGACAGCATCCAGGGAAATTCTACTGTGCGCTCGGTTCTAGATGAAAGGCAGATTATACATGTCCACGAGCAGCCAAGAAATCAGCTCATGTTCTATCTCTAGACGGAAGAAGCAAAGACGTCTCGTGCGGGGTAGCAACGCCAATTTTTGGGTAGAAAGCTGAAGTTCGTGTTGTAAAATATCCGATCAGAATTCCTTATAAAGGAATCTGCGAGTCACAGGCGTGTAGACGGCACCGAAGCCGCCTTCACCGGTCTCGTTGGCCGCTGATGGGGTAAGGAATCTGGGGTTGGATCGGTCGAGGATACTTCCACTCGCCGATGCCGTTGACGTCTTCCTTGCTGGGGTTTTGAATCCCAGCCCGCAAAAGACGTGCGCGGACGAAGAACTGTCTTCCGCGGACGCCCTGGAGCTCACTAAGAGCCTTCGCGCTGGTGAATCTAGCACCGAGCGCGGCTTGCCTTGCTTTGAGGTGGGGAGTGCGAACTCCACGGCCTCACCTTCACGTTATACGTGCTTTACGTTCCGGGCACGGGTCTTGGGTGGTGAGTTACCGCAAAGGCCAGCGGCCACTTTGCTTCTTAAGACGAAGGGACACTTGTGCAGAAGAGCGCAAATCGATAACTGTATAACCACTTAAGCTTTACTATATACCCTTTTGCTTGCCTATACAAAGTTCAAGATAATTCTCTTTACCTTCACGAAACTCCCCTTGCGACCTTTGCGGCAGTCGTTTCTTCTTAGGCCCTTCAAATCTTCCTGGCTTCCATGAAAGATCTCCCGCCATTTCGTCCCTGCCCCGTCTTTGTACTGAACCGGTACGGATCACCGTATACGGGTATGTCACTTTGGCGCGGTGTTACTATCACGGGCCAGACCGGTTCGATCCAGACCGGTCCCGGGTCACTAACCGGGCCAACTTTGACCGGACCCCTGTCCGACCTTAACACTGATTGGCCGAAATATCCAACTTTAAGCACAATGATTGGCTAAAACCTTCGTTTAGCTACGTTACGGAGCAGCGGTCCCTGATTGGCGGGATTTTGACCACCCATTATACCACATTCGACAAGTTGACCCGCTCGAGGACGCGTACTTCATTGACGTGCTTGGAATTCGAAGTGACCGCATTGCAAGTGAGCTATTCCACACTGAGTTGGTGCTGATTGCCAGCCACTATACTTCGATTTTACGTATCGCGCTCCCAGTCAGCTGTCACCTCAGGCATAGTCCGTTATTACTTCAACTCTCCTGGATGTCCAAGTGGTTTGCTGGTAGGAGGACAACTGTGTGACCAAGTCATTCTGACAGGATTTGTGTATTCGGTGAGTCTCTCCCTGCTTATCACTCCAGCAGAGGTTATATAACTATTCGCACTTAATTGAGTCAATATAGTACTATTCTTAGCCGGTTTTTCTCCTCTCTTTCACAGTTTCCCGCTCATTCGACCTTCCAGCAGTCCAGTGAAGAAAGCGGCGAATGACTCCAGCGTAATGGCCGTGTTGGGATATGGTTATGAGTATGATACAAGTGAAGAAGACCTTTACACGCACAAGACAGTCATACAGGTGTGTTCCGGTGATGATGATGAGGCGGTTGTGAACTATTGCATGCGTATTGGACTTCTGCGCTACAAAATGATGTGCCCTAAGTGCCACCAGACCATGGGGCCCAAGCGCAATAGTACACAGTGGCGGTGCTCACGCCGGGGTCGCGATACAACACTTAGCGTCCGCACCGACTCAGTCTTTTATCACTCGCTGCCCCCTTCCAAGATCATTCGGCTTCTGTTTTTGTTCGCCGCTTCAATATCAGCTATCAAGGCAAAACAGTACGCCGACGTGGGCGAGAAAGCGGTGCGTGAATGGTATGAAATTTGCCGAGGATACTGCTCAAAGCAAATGCTGGCTGCGGACGTGTCGGTTTGAGTTGCTGCGTGCTTCAATTTTATGTAGTCGTGGATCTGGTGACCACATATCAATACGTTTGCAAGTTGGCGGGCCAGGGCACGTTGTTGAGATCGATGAAACATCCCTTGCCAAGAAGCAAAAGTACCGTCGCGGCAAGAAGCACGCGGAGTTTTGTTTTTTGGGGGGCTATGATCGCATGACCAAGAAACGGTCGCTGCAATCACCTTTGATGGTAGAACCAAGCCGACGCTCTCCCTTCTGATTGCAAATACGATCAAACTTCAGTAAGTGCAGTTGACTGTGATTGCCTGCGGTATGCGCGTTACATTTCACGAACTTACTGTTGATGTGGTCATGATTGTATACTATAGCACGCATATTATCAGTGACAAATTCGCATCGTATGTGTCCACCAATGAACGCCACACGCTTACTACAAACAAACTACTCAAGCACCTCCAGTACAAGCACACATGGGTAAATCACTCAAAGAACTTCGAGACCCCAAGACAGGCACCCACACCAACAACATTAAGGGCTGTTGGGAGGCAAAGCTGAAGATAAAGGTTGGCGTGACTCTGACTAAACTGTGCTGTGTTAATGATGCTAACGGCTACGAATCTGTCAGGCTATGCGGGGTACGCTGACTATGGAACAGGTGGCAGCAGTGCTGACGATTGCTTGTGGCGGAGCTAGTTCTTCTTCCCAGGAGCCTCGATCGCTCAGCACTTCAAGTGGAATGTACTTGCAATCAGGAAGCACCCAGTTTAGTACCAAGTATAGTTTCTTAAGTACCAATATACTGTCGTGTTTCTTATAAGTACGATTTGATATATCTGCTGGGGTGTTAAGCAGGGAGAACCTCGGTGAGGGCCAAAGGGGTCGCTCCCTTGCAGTATTATCTTTGAGCACTTGCAGAGTGATCAAGAGGAAGAGAGCACCAGACGTCCACCGAGCAATTCTGGGATTGAGGCGGAAAAGCCTCTCCGGCATAAAACCCCCCTCTCGTATTTAAGGACTACGCTACAGTATACTAACTGTGGGACCCACCATCCCTCTCTGTGACGGGCCATGCATCACCCATAGATGTAGTGCCGTGCTTGCAGATCACCAACACGGGTCTCAAATTATCTGCAGCCATCCACCCAATAATCTCATGCACTGGTGGTTTCACACCGCACGGATGGTGCCGGTACCAGTCACAGAGACCTGTCAAATGCATGAGGAGCCAAACGCAACCGAGACATTGATCCGTTGAGAAATAGTGGACTTCCACCAACTATTCTGCTGGGAGACTTACTCGAACCATCAACAGCCATCCTTACGGTGGACGCTATAGATTCGATCTCGCCATCAATTAGCTAAGAGATAGATGTCTTTTAATCGCCGGTAAGGAAAAAATTGGCACGAACGCCACCATAGGTATTGCCACTGGGATCATTTTGTTCCGAGAATTACTGGGATCAAATCGACCAAATATCTGTCTCCTTTGAGCAAACCAAGGTTGCCCTAAACGCCACAGAGTCATGTGTCCAATTCTCTATTGGAAATATCTCGATTTCTGAAGCGGTGCTCGTTTCCCAGGATCGAGAACATTTTTTTGAGCAACAAAGGTCCGTGGTCAAAGTCACTGTGAACTCAGCATCAATGGAAAACCTAATTGGTTTTCTGGAAAGAGATACTGAACTTCAGAGAGAAAAAGTCAAGCGACATTTGACGCCGATTTCAGAACCAGTAAATCTGGAGATTACTCGAGCCGATGAGGCCGTTGTGACGTCGGACGATTTAATTCGTCTCATTCGCAAGGATCGTATTCGCTTTGCAGCCAAACTATTCCAGACGATTCGCTCAAAACAAAACCTCGAATTGGAGATTATGTGCGAGTGCACTTGATCTCGAGAGCTATATGTGCTTCAACACCAACATCTTGTACGACAATTGGTATCAAATGGCACTCTCTCTTTAGAGAATGTTGTGCGAAGCCTCGGGCCAACCTTTTCTCTCTTGCTGATGCCTGGATTTTGGATAAAGCTGATTTTGAGCTTTATAGTAAGTCTCAAGCTCTTGCGTTATTTGAAATCTTGCTAATTGGCACAGCGCCTGCAATATTTGAAAATGATAAGTGGGTGCGCATAATGTGTGGGTTTAATGCTCCGTGGGTTGCAGCAACGCCTGTGAAATTCCCGCACCCAAATGCACTTCTTGGACTGCTTCGAACAGGCATAGGTGCCAGATTAGTCAGTTATGTTGAGTCCCTGGAGTGGACGCATCCTTGCGTAAACAAACTCGAGGAGTTGCAAAACAGTCCGACAGGGATATCCTGGGAGTCTGATGTACTCACCATTGAAACTTCGAGCCTAGGTCCAATCTGGCGTTCAGGCGCAGTAGTGATGCTATCTGCTTCGGTTAATGAACCATGGCCGGAATTATCACTTTTGTCAGTCAACACAAATGGGATTAAACGAAACGGCCGCAATTTAATAGAGAAAGTGATCGCTCGCTACCACATCGTATGCATCCAAGAAACCAAATTCCGCAATCTACATCATGTATCTAAATTCCAATTTCATTTATCTTCCTCATCAAGCACAAACCTTTTATTAGCGACCTAATTGGCTCCTGTTCAGTTCAAATTGGTTCTAGAAGCGGTGTCGTTGCCGTTCTACTCCATCCTGACACCCGGGTTTTGAATATGCTGAAGAAATAACCAAGGCTACCATTTTAGGCCGGTATTTACTGATAGGGCTTCAAGCAGAAGATACTACGATATCCATTCACAATGTCTATGCGCCAGTCATCCAGTCTGAACAAATTATATTTTTTGTTCAACTTCCACGTGGCTTTGATGAAAACGCAATGCATATTGTGATGGGTGATTCTAATACCACAGTGGAACCATTAATTGATTCGCGTAGTTGCAACTCTCCAGTAGATTCATCAATCATCAAGAGATTGCCTTTTGAGTTGGCTATCTGATCTGCGAGTTATTGACCCATGGAGCCATTTTCAGGTCCATCTCCACATATTAATCGACTGAACTATATTTTTCTTACCAGGGAATGTATTTATTCATCTTTGAGTCTGCAAAGTATTTTCAAGTACCACATAGTGGAGATCACCTCGCCGTCGAAGCGCATACAGGTGAGCGCTAAAGAACTTCTGGCCCTGGTTACTGCCGTCTACGTCCGAGCACACTGGAGAATTCAGCTGTTCGCCAAACGGTAACAACAGAAATAAGACATTTAGTGGCGACCATATATTTTGCTACCAACCCAGGATTAGTTTGGGCGGGTTAGAAACGTCGCATTCGCTCTCTGCTGCAACTTGCCCATCTCCGATCTAATTCGTAAATGAAAGACTTAAAGAAAGATTGCATTGCACAAGTTCAAGAGGCTCAGCATAAACATGATCTATACTCATCACTAGAGTCAACACAGGATCTGATAGCAGCTACCGCCGCACACGAAGCCTTGGTTACAACGATTCAAGATGTACAATGAGACAATGTATTTGATTTTCATGCCAAGCAAACGGAACCCTCAACCTCGCCTTTAATTCGTGCTCCTTCGGTTGGGTTACATAAAATCGCAATATTAAGCGTTCTTCTTGAAAATGGTGCCGAGTCAAATGACCCAATGGATGTCATGTATCAATTTCGAAAACATTGGGGTCATACATTTTGCGATGCAAGCCTTTCATCATCGAATTCCTCAGTGTGTGGAAATTCATCAAAGCAACTACTTGACACCGTATGCCGCAAATTATTACATGAACAAACCGTACAGATGGACTCTTCTATCACTCCAACTGACATAGCTGCGTCTATTCGTCACCTAAAACTAAGTTCGGCTTGTGGCCTAGATGGGCTTTGCCCAGCTTTATACCAGCTTGACTCAGACGCGTTTGGATCTATTCTTTCAATAGTCTTCTCATACCAACTAGCAGGAGGAACACTTCTGCCATCACAGAAGAGAATATGCGTCGCTCTGTATAAAAAAGGAGACCGACGTGATCCTGGAAATTACAGACCGATAGCATTGCTCCTTGTCGATGTAAAAATCTTAACGAAGTCGCTACCCTTTTGCCTTCAAAAGCTCCTACCGGACTTAATGCATGCCGAACAAAAAGGGTTCGTCGAGGGCAGATCGCTACATCACCACGTCCTAATGTTACATGACCTCAACAAATGATCGAGGTCAAAGGCTTGAAGGGATACGCCATGTTCCTTGACTTCGCTAACGCGTACGATCGAGTAAATTGGAACTACTTGTTTGAGCTATTACAGCTGATGGGATGCGGACCACAGTTCATGAAATGGATCAAGTTTCTTAACACTAATCCACTAGGAGTTCTGATATGGAATAGCGCGCTCCAAGAATCAATACGCCCTTCTAGAGGTGTTAAACAAGGCGATCCGCTGTCGTCGCTCTTATTCGTACTATCAATTGAACCTTTGGGAAGCTTGATTCGACAACTGCCTATGGCAGGTATCCACGTCTCGAACCTATTCTGCAACTGGTTTGTACTTTGCAGATGATTTGACACTTATCTCGTCAAGTGTTGAGCAAATAGAACAACAGCTACGTCTTGTACAAATATACTGTCGGGGCTCCGGCGCACTCTTGAATTTAAACAAATCGAAACTCTTATCTCTAAGTGGAGATACCACTGTATCGGCTGCAGCCATTCAATCCATGCAAGGCAACGAGCAAGTAGTTTACCTAGGAATCCTTTTTGGTCTGAAGGTTACCGAGGCTACTCTCATTGAGGCCCTCCACCAACGTCTGTATCAACATTTTAGTCAATGGGATCACCGAGCAAGAACATATCGTGGGAGACTACTTATTGCCCAAGCAGTGATTCTATCCATCCTCTGGCACTTTACCCTCACATACACATACCTGCAACAAGACTTCAAAAGTGGCAATCAATTCTTGAAAGTACTTGCTTACACGTCGGGTTAATCCAGCAAGTAGATACACTAAACCGGCAAGAAAAGATGTATGCTACATACCGTTCTCAAAGGGGGGGTTACAAATTCCTCTCTTCCACGAAAAAGTAGAAGCGCAACGCATCAGACTACTACAACAACTGCGTTGTTTGAATCCAAATGAACCATGGCGAATTATTGCAACAAACCTAATTTCACTGGCTTTTCCTGGTGATGTTAGTAATTCTCCACTTGATCTTTTGAGTATTCCATTCGCTCTTGGCTCAACAATCATCAAGTTTTCAACTTTATCGACGTGGTGTCAAAACAATTGGAAAAAATGGATAAAACTAGCGCAATCGAACTCAGTGGATTTAGTGAATCCAGTCGAACTTCAAGCACGGTTGTTATTATCATTTCTGTGGCATAACTCGCATCAGTGCCTCCTTGTTGAACTATGCTCCGAGCAGCAAATGGCTCGCTCTCTCTTAGCTGTGTCAGACAGACATAAAGAGGGTCTTCTAGTACAGACTGCAATTTATATCACTAACTGGACATCGACGACTTATCGGCTTTTGCCAGCCATTAAGGCCAACAATGCATGAGTTTCATGATCGTTATCTTTTCGTCGCACAAGCATTTACTCACCGGGTTCAAATCCCATTGCAGTCTCTCTTTATATCGAGTTAAGTCAAATTTTCAATAAGGTGGTTGAAAATGTTGGTATTGTAATAGGCTGGAGCGGCGCATTGGGGCTTCTCGAGGCACCTCGGTCTCCGCCAGTGGTGATCATCATCGATGGTGACGCGTCTAACGTCAGTACCGCGGTTGAGGCTCTTCAACGGGCCAATATACAGACGGCCAAAGATCGCAGAGCCAGTGACGAATCCGTGGAGACGGCAGAAGGAACAAGAAGGAAACCTGCGTGAAGAGACCGTGAGAACGAGGAGACGCGGAGTGAGCCCGAGAGGGCGGTACTTCATAAAACGCGACCACGATCGGAGGTCGGTGTGGCGAAAAGAGTTCGTGCGTGCGGAGGCCGCGGAACTGAAAGCAGAGCAGCAGCAAGTGGACGAGCAGTATTGGGATCAGCAAGCGGTCAGCGGTGGCGGCAAGAGAAAGTGTGACGAGCGAGTGTCCGGAGGACGACAGCGAGGGTGCTCCAGGTGTTGTCAAACAGACTGTCTAGACACCAAAGTGCAAGAGGAAGTACGTGCGGAAGAAGCCATTCTTGCCGAGAGCACGGAAGAAGACAGGGAAGCGGGCCCAACAGGTCGCACAACAAGAGGAAGAGCAAGACCTGCAGCAGCAAACCAGTGAGGTCAGTGCGTTGGCGACGACGGCTAGATCTCACGTGGCATGATGGCTGACGATGAATCATTTCGCATTTGCATTGTTTCGTGAAAGTTGACGCGTCGGAAATGAAAGTATTGATAAGCCCCGCATTCCAAATTCGAGGTCACATGGACGTTCAAAACCCCAGGGTGACGGAAAAAGTTGACTGACTCGCTGGACATCATGGAGCGAATAAAGGCAGAAAGGGTCTTACCTTTGTGCGGCCACCATAATTAATGATGAGCCTCAAATTGTTCGGAATCCGGAGAGAAGGAATGTTTGCTGGGTTTTGATGTCACAACAGCTGCCTTTGGTACAGTGTAGAAGGACGTTGCTCCTTGCTGTACATGCCTAGTAGCTGTTGCGAGCGTTGATTCCGCTGTCCCACTCGACTGATCTCGCACCGATGCCGCCATCAATGCACCTAAATCCGCTACACGTATTTGAATCAAATCATTGCATGCGAAGGAGACGCAGCGACGTGGTCGTCCTGAAGCTGATCCGTCTCCAAAGACTAGTTGAGTTGTGTTGGGTCAAAATATGCTGGTGGTTCTTCATCGCTTTCGTCACAACTATCATCAACCAGGTTTGGTTCGAAAAGGAGGAGGCCGATGCAATTAAGACCTCCAATGCCGGCGGTTGTTCGGGAGCTTGACCTTGTGGTTGTACCTCGCACTCTCTTATCTCTGGAAATTACCCCCGTGCGATGCTTTCGCTTGGCCAGACTCGCCAAGGGTTTTGTGTTGGCTTTGTAGCTACTTGCTGGGAGGATTTCACGACGCGAGATAGTGACAATCGAGCTTGCTGCTGGAGGGACTTGAGCCGGCGGAGTGCAGAACTCAAGCCCGATTTGTCTTCCCAGCTCCTTTGGAACAGTTTTTTGTTTCCGTCCAGGTACCGGACAAAAATGTTCACATGCTGAATGTCAACTTGGTTCACGTTTCCGAATTTGGGACTTATCCACTCAATGGAAGAATCATCGGCCAAGTTAACGGTCGCATTGATCTCTGTCATCATCCATAGTTCAGACAACATGCACTTAGATAGCGTTTCCTCGTTGTTGTTCTGAAAGAGGCGGTCGAGAAGTTGATCGTGGAGGTTATCCAATGATTCCACTGCCCATATATCGTTACTCCATTCGCAGGAACCAAAGAAAATGACAATGATCGGATACACTTGCTGCACAATGCGATCGACAACCACAGTTGATATCGTATCACCATACGCGATAGTAACTTGATCCCTGTCATAAGCCGTCACTTGCCCATAACAAATTCGATCTTGATCCAGGGACTGGACGCTTTGACGTAGGAATAGTCCTAGCCGCGTGTCAGAAAAGTCTTCCTTGGTCATTATGCGGTCTGCAGCCGTAGCAAGTCTGCAGCGAGTAGCGCTGCAGGACGGAGCTGGGTCCGTAATCTGTGGTAATCGCTGGCGACGGCTGGACACGGTGCCGTTTCAATATCTCCACCGCGGTGACGTCTTGAAACGCAGGCCTGACTTCTTGAAGCTCCAGTGGACAGGAAGTGGACAGGCTTGTTGTCAACCTATGACACTGCAAGCATCGAAGGCACACCGACCGCTCGGGACATCTTGAACAAGCCACGCTCTTCTGTCTTGCCTCGGCGCTTCGAGCGGTTGATCACGTCCTTGCAGTAGCCGATGCGGTTGGTCATAATAGTATCAACAGCGTAGATTTTCATCTGCAGTAGTTGCAGTAGGAGAGCAACACCAGTGTAGAAGCGGTCAATAAAAACAGTTCGCCATCCTTGCCGCCTGTCTGCTTCGGTGACGACTTTGTTCAGTTTGCGTAGGACCGATGCAGGTCCAATTTTGCTGTTTATTGAATGCATATCATTGTCGTGCTGCTTCTTACCCAGGTGTAGTTCGAACCTACAACATGTCAAAACGAAAGTAAGAATCATGTTGTGTGAACATGTTGTTGGATACAACATGTCAACTTGGCGAAAACACAAAACCTGAAGCGATAACTCGATGCGGTATCGCACGTCATAAACATCTTGGCGCCCCATTAATGGGGTTTGTCTGGCATGTACATCCGCGTGGTATTCATTCGAGGAGTAGACGACAAGACACCTTCGTCAAACGACAACTCGGGCGTCAAACCCCAGAGGTTCCGAAAGTTTTTCTGGAGCACAGCAACGATCGATCAAACCTTCCACGCCTTGTCTCCTTGCGACCTGCGGTTGTTGTCCGCAAAATGCAGCATCCGAAGAACATGCATGAAACGATCGCGCGGCATATATAAACCAAACGATCCACCAGAATTGAACCTTTCCTCGTTGTCGACCAATGCTGGAAGATTCCAGTTGTGTGCGTACAAAGCACATTTGTTATCACAGACCGACAACACGCACAACTTCCCACGCTTCGATCGCTGCTGTCATCCGCATGTGCCCCTTGATCGTGTTCACGTCTTCCACAACTACTGATTGGTCGAGAGCATGGAGCCGTTGCTGTGCTCGATAAGCTTTCCAGCCCTCGCACCTGTTGCTTTCCGTGGCGATCTGCTTCCACGTACTCTGAGGAAAGTAAGAGAAAAAAAATACATGCGGGGTTGTAGAGATAGCCTCCATTTCAGGCACCGGGCCTTGGCTTGTGGACGTTCCTTCATATGCAGAAGTGTCAGCAGAAGAAAGTCCTGCATCACAGGCTCCTATGCCATGTTACGCAAAGCCGCAGCATCCACAGAGCCAGAGCCCAGTCGAACCGCACCAAAAATAGAATCGAGAAAATCCGCATATATCTGGTCATCATCACTTTCATTATCATCATTGCTTCCATAGACAGCACATCAGCACTCTCATCCTCTAAAAACACTGCAGCTTCATCATTTGAGTCGTAGTCGCCAATGTCCTCATCCAGGTCTTGCTTGTTCACATCATTCGCTTCCATAACCGGAGGCGCAGCAGAGTCGGGAGTACAAGCTCTTCCTCTGGTTCGACGTCAACGCTTGATCAGTTGTATCTTCTTCTCCCATGCTGGACGCTGCGTCCGGCATGGGGACGAAAGATGATGGAAGCGTCGACACCGGTAAATCGGACATGCCACTGTCATCTGGTCCGGGCGATCCTTGCGCCAACTGGATTTGGCAAAGGCGCTGCGCTTGAGTCGCTTGAAAAAAGCGAGCGAACTTCCGGGAATGTCGTCCTTGGCGTGACAGGGGCAGTGGTCATCGATGGCGTCCGTGGTGTCGTGGCCGTCGTGGTCGCTGTAGCCGTCGTCGTCGCTGGCCATCGTGCTGGTCGTGGGAGCAGTCGTGGAGGCGACAGTGGTCGTCTTGCCGACCGTGGGATGCGTCGAGACAGCAGCTGTCGTCGTGCTGGTTGTCGGTGTAGCATGGAGGTGGTTGCGGTGAGAGTTCCAGTCGAAGGTGAGGCTGGAGACGTCACTGAGGGGGTGCTGGCGACTGTGGGCCTAGCCCACGGGCTTGAAGCAGAAGAGCTGGAGGTGCTTGAACCAATAGCGACCGGAGCGGTGGGTGCGGATGCACTGGGATCCGTGGTCGAGCTTTTCACAAGCGCTGCCACCAGGCTGGCCAATGAATCGGACACTTCTGCGAGAATATCTTAGCTGGACGCTGCAGTATTAACTGCACGATGCGCAAGCCACCTCCGCGAAAAAGCATCGTCACCACAACGAAGTCCTTGTCTTCCTGGCCGCTCTCAATGGATGCGCCCGCGCGCACGTAGATGTAGGAGGCCTGAAGTCCGCGGCCTTTCACTGTGTGCCAACCCTCTGTCCGCGCTTTAGGCCAGCCCTCTCGGAAGGCTGCGACGAGATCTGCCCAATAAGGCTCCAGAACGGCTGGTGCTTGGCCAACAATCAAATGACAATCAGCCCCCTGCACATACGCAGCTACAAAAGCTGATCTTACCTCGCGAGGACCTGCGCCTCATCTCGCTTGTGCTCCACCCGGCGAATTCTAGAATGAGGAGGTCCAACCGCTGGGACGCACGTGTCCCAGGAGGGGTGGTACTGGAAGGATATCGCACCTCGGTTACGAGAAAGGACACGCGATAACAAAGTTCGCATATAGGATTAAGTATACTGCTATTGTGTAACGGTTGACTGTGGATACAACATGTTGTTTCCAACAACATGTGGTTTTGGTGGGGTTAAGAATACAGCGATTGGTGGCCAATATGCTGCAACTTGGGCTCTGACGGCTACAAACTCTCAATTTCGGCGCTAGAGTGACTCCAAGCCGTATCGATGGTCAGGATACTTAAGAATTAAAGTGCAGAGTTGAGTCGGCTTCATAGATTATTCGAAGCTGCATGTTGCAGCTACCTTGCTGCAATCAATAGATTCCCCCGTCAATTCGTAGCGTTTTACGCATTGGAATTCTCAAAATAAAATCACCCACACGAAGTATAGGGGACTAAATTGGGCAATACCGTCAATCGTCATGCTTGACATTTGGCTTTCTAGTGGCCACAAGCGACGCGACGCTATGAGTGCACACAGAGGCGCTGCGTCTGAGGCCTCGCTGGGGGCCTGCTTGAGCCTCGCGGCGCTGATTCTACAGCCAGGAATGGAGCACCGAGATGTTTGCCAGAAAGAAGTCCTGGGACCGATGATCCTGGCTGCACATCGCTTGGGGAAGCAGCATGTCAAGCAAGTACCTTCGACTGGCGACATACTGAACCCAAGAAAAGTTCTGCACGATCTACAGCGTGATACTTTGCATGGCAATAACCAAGGTGCACCAAAATGCGCTGTAAATCTCGGACTCATTACGTTTGGAGATATATCTTGGGATTCTCAGGGTAATGTCGCCCAAACACTGGAAATGGAGCTTTTCGATATCGCAGACCGTTTCAAGGAGATTGAAATGAATGCTTGTGTGCTTTTATCAGTGTCGGCTCGAGAGGGTTCGAGTCGTGATGTGGAGACCGCCGTCGTTTGGATCCCGCGCGCCAGCAATTCTCATAGCAAGGTGGCGAATCGGTTTCTGCTTTATGTTTATCCAGGCCGAGCCAAAGTGGTCAAGAGCGTGCCGGAGTTGGTGAAGAAGCTGCACGAAGAACTGTCGGTCATTAACGGGTGTGATGCTATGTATAACGTTTGGACATTGATGTTTAACGACAGGCAGTCTGGTGAAGCACCCACTGAGCTGGATGGAGCGAACACTTTGTTGCGAAGTGGCATACAAAGTCCGAAATCATCAGTGATAGAAAGCAAACTTAGCTTATATTCGCAGGAGCCGGGGATTGGCAAGTCCATTTTCACATTTGAGCGAGATCTAGTTGATTTAGAACAAAAGAATCCGTCCTTGGACACTCTTTGTTCCTGCTCAAACCAGACTGTTTGCTCTCAGAGCAGTCCAAATATGACGCAGAAGGCAGCAGATACCAGCCTTTGTACCAGCCTTCGAGACAGCAGCCGACAATCACCGGTGAACCCTCAAAAGTGCATTGAACAGGACCAAGACTCCAAGGCGAAAAGACATCAGCCACGATGTGGACAGGTATCATTATCTTATCCTGATCGACGTATTTTCAATGCAATCGAAACGCCGAAACGAATCGAAGGTGGTTCATCTGGTATTTGCAAAAGCGCTGACAGACCATTTCAAGTTCGTTATCCTTTGCCCAGACGAACACTTGAATCACTTGAGCCTGAACAGACTGAAAGCGTGTACAAAAGTCCCCATGATGAGAAAAAAGGCGAAAACGTACCAGAAAACCGACTTCAGTGGCAAGGGGAAGAACGTAATGTCAGAGCCAATGCTATGGCTAGTCAAAAGCTTAGCCCAAGATCAGGAACAGAGTCGTCCATTTTCAGCTTTTCAGTGAAACCATCGAATCAAGATTTAGACTGCGAAGGTCAACCGCATCCAGTATCTGATACCTCTTTCACAACGTCAGTCAATGTGAAATCTGTTGAATCGATGGCACCAAACGAGCACGAACCGGAAAAATCCGATGACCCAGTCCGTGTGAACTACAATAAAGGCAAAAAATCGATGTCTCTGACCGAAAAGAGCCAAGAACCATGTCCGATTCGTGCACAAAAACCCTTACGGTCAGCTCGTGATAACTACAAATCCAAACTAGGTGCACGAGTGTGGTGGGAGTTAGAGTATCAGGCTCGAAAAATCCAATCACAATTAAGTGAGAAGTCAACTGGCTCATATTCAGGCCAATTATCACATCAAAAGCCACTGCCTATGGCTTTCATATCGTCCATGGCAGCGAATAGAGAAATTGCACAAGATAAAATACTGAATCAACGACAATCCGATATCCAAATCCCATCAGCTGTTCTGATCACAGTAGAAGAAACTGAAGGAGATCGAGACTCTGTGCTAGCCACTGAGATCTGTGAGGATTCACGATCTACTTCAATCAACGAAATAATCGGTGCAGAATTTCATAGCGCCATGAAGATTACAAGAGATCATTTGGTGCGCAAACCCAACTCCAATAGTACCGATTCTGACAATCGCAAGGCAAGTTTCTCTTCAGACAGAGCACACCATCAGGCATCGCCCGTACAGGCCAATGACGTCGTCAGTCGTTCTTGCACAGATTCGGGCAGAGCTCGATGGGCACAGTCGCCTTCACTTACAGCTGGGTTGGCTTTTATTTCGCAATCAGTTCGTGATGGGAACGGTTCACGTAGCTCCCGTAGCAGTTTCAAACGATCACCAGTCAAGTGGTACGAGACTCACGAAGATGACGAAGAAGAAGACGACGAGGATGCTGTATTTAGACGCAGCAATGCAGTGAGCGTGGATCAAGACAAGGCTGGGCAAGATGCTATTGTATCAGTCACGGATGGATGGAATGAGCTACAAGAGCAGTCAAAAAAAATATCAATTGCAGAAGCCGGCGACATAATGTATGAGGTTTCTCTCGTCAACCATGAGCCACAGAGAAATGAAGTGAAGAACGACTACTCCGAACCCGAAGCTTTAACGATATCTACGATCTCATGCTTTCACAGCGTCGCTCAATCATCATTTGCATCGCCAAAGAATCAGCTGAATTCTACTGAAGACCACGGAGAGGACGACATCAGTCAGTGGCAAAAGACGTCATCCAATGCGTCATTCATGACAAAGCGAGAAGCTGATCCGTCTTGCTGCAAGCCGTCCTTTATTCAACGAGGTCACGTCCCGATTCGGTACCAGCCACTTCGACAAGAGACCCTCCAGCCTCAAAACCACGATATATCGACTCGTGCGCATGATGATGAGCCATCTGCAGCGTCTTTTTCAAAGGATGATGATGATTTTTCACTGGTCAAGTCTCTACATGCTCCTGCGTCTGCTGCGATCTCGCTCACGGTCGAAATGGATGATGTCGGCTCGACGATCGATGCGCGACAAGCTAGACAGAAGCGGTTAGCTGACTTGCGTCAGAAGAAGCTCAAGCAGCTGCAAAAGGCACGTGAAGGGGCCATTTCATCGCGACAGAAGCAGCGACTGGGTCCTGTGTCTGCCCCCGCGACTGCGGACGTTGACCAAGGATCGATGGCCAGTACGAATAAGAGCTACCACCCAGCACAGGCTAAACGACCGTCCAATAGACAACTGATCCAGAACGCACTCGAGTTCACTCTGCTGGCAGGCAGATCGATGGAAAAAGAGCGAACGGCTGCGCTCTCAGCACTGGCCCAGTCCCCATGCGATAACTTTCTGGTGCTTCTGAAAAGCGCCAAGGACATGAAGTTCCGCGCACTGTACCAAGTGGATCGACAGCAGCATGATGAGGTGCAGCGCATTTTCACTGTCTCGACAACAGCTCCACAGTTGATCACAAGTGACGCTATTGGCCAGTTTTTCAAGTACAATTCCGGCAAAAAGGCTTTCTTGCCTGTGGAAACGCGGTCTTTCACAGTCAAGACCGATGCCTGCTCTTTACTGGAGCGGATAGTTCTCAAAAGGCATCAGCATTTGACTCGGTTGCTCTAATACATATGTACATGCATATACGTGCATTCATGACCACATTTCCGATATAGAATGATTCATACACATGTTCCCAAGACAGAGGAATTTCAAACGATGAAGACGAAGTGATTTCCATATTACGATGTGAGTGCGATCACTTTGAGGCCTCCTGAAGTTATCAATGGTAATACACGCGGATCGTTTTACTTCGGATGTGTACTCATTTAAAATGTGAATCACAGTCTGTGAATGGTCGAGTGCCTTAAGGCATGATGCCTTACGTCGCTGTGAAACGTAAAACGGTGATGCAGAAGGCTCTTCCTGAACAAAAACCTTCCGAGATAAATGATGCGCAGTGGAATCTCTTGAAGAGATTTGTGCGGATGGGACCCTAAATATCGAATTGAAACTCTTGGTGCGCGAACTACGAGTTGGATTTGAAGGCTGAAGCTAAGACGACGAAGTTGAACCGACAAGTGAGACTCGGAGAATCTCCACTTAATGCCACCCCGATCTCCACCTCAAGCACATCTAGGGCTTACAATAGCATATGCGAATAACCTGAGACCTTCTTCCAGTTTGTCATCTGCTAATGCTAGCTTTTTAGTCCTTAACTTTGAGTCGTTTTGTACTTGCATGTATGCTTGAATGAGGCTGCTCTTCATCATCCAATGGGGTACAGTAGTTATGACAGTAACGTATTAGACACAATGGATAAACTACTTTGTTAGACGTCCTTGACATTGCATGTTTGCATTGATATTTAGAATATCATTCAACAAATTGCGATGCTGAAGAAAAGCAAAAGTTCCACACTTACACGAGTCGTAATGTCACAATCCGCTATGGACCGGCTGGCCATCCCTGGTTGTAAGACTAATTTGCAGCGAGATAAAACTGCGAGGGCCTTCTATTTCGTCGTCCGGCAGCACCAACGGGTAGTTGTACATCTCATTATGCCGCCCACCAGCGTAGAGCGTGAGAGGAATCACAGCTGAGCCGATGAGGTCGTCTCTGGAGAAGCGATCGTAGTCGTACACGTGCACGAGCAGAAACCTGTGCTCCCACTTATCTATCTCGATCTCAAATTTTTCAGGCGGGGACCAGACCGGGTCCAGGTTATTCATGATAGTCGAGCTCTTCTTGACGGCGCTGTCGGCCACTGAGAACTCCACGTACGGGTCGCTCTTACCGCCAGCGATCGCGTCATCCGCCGCCAGTAGACTAGAGCACTTGTACAGGATCACACGAACCACGAACTTGTCCATAGCGAAGCGCTTCTTCCTCGCGTCTCTTGGTGACTGATAGGCATTCGTATATTCAGTATATAATAGTACTTACGCAATCTTAGGTGTAAAGTACCGGTATAAAAATAGCATATTGTATCAGTCGATACGCAAGTTTGTTTATCAACGTCACTACACCTAAGAAGCGTATGCAGTCCCCAGTCGCTCATTTCGCCAGGAAGATTCCGAGCGCGACACGCCGCCCATATGACAAGCGAAAGCATTCAGTCTGTTGGTCGTAAATATTGATAAGGGTACCGGAAGCCAGTAAGTCCGCCATCCATGGCGTAGGAGATTCTATATCGATTCTGTGCTTACAACTTCAAGCGTGTCTCGTTCGGGTCGGGATTAATCCGAAGTCCAACAATTTTGTCACGTGGCGTCATGATTCACTGATTTTTTTCGTGTCTTCGCGCTTGAACAGAGACTGCAAACAGCTGAACACCTGTATTATAGGTTAAAACAGGGCATTAGAAGTAGAAATCAACTCCATTGAGTAGCATTCTCATATTCTAAAACCGACAGTTGTTTTTTTATAAAGTACATAAAATGTCATTTCAAATTAAAATTTTGGACTGTCTCTCTTGAGCTATTGTCGTTCCATCGATAAGTACATGCGAACTTAGCCCGCTTGACGTCTTCAAATCCTCCAACTCTCCGCCACGCAAAAAAATCAGCTGGCAGTCGTCAGCAGCCTGGCTTGATCCGCCAGTATGAGATTAAAGCATGCTGCCACCATATGGCCGACGGAATGGTTTTTTACGGTGCAGTGGATCATCCTGGCGGACAGCAGGTTTCTCATTCCGAAATCTGCCTCCCTCCTCTTCCGCCACTCAATAGCTGCTCATTAATGCACTGCCCCAAGTACGTCGGGGTTCTGGCCTTGCTGGCCGCCATGGCCACCTACAGCGCCGACGCCGGTGTCTGCTACAGCCCGTGGCACCACAGTTCGGTCACAGACTCAGTCCTGCAGGCAGACTTCTCGCAGATCAAGGAGTACTTCACGTCCATCCGCACGTTCCACGCGCAGTTCAGTGGTCAGAATGTCATCAACGAAGCCGCCAAGGCCGGAATCAAGGTCGCTGTAGGCATCCAGATGTCCGACGCGGCGGCTATCGAGTCCGAAATCACGGCTGCCTGCACTGGAGCTGTCGCCAACCCTTCATCTGTGGAAGCCATCTTTGTCGGCAACGAGAACATGGTCAACGGCGACTTCGGAACATTCACGGCCGCGCAGCTCGTGGAATACATCCAGCGCATCAAGACGTGCACGTCGGGCACCGGCATCAAAGTCGGCTCGGTGCAGCGCATGAATGAATGGTCAGACGCATCGGATGCCGCCACGCTCGCTGCGGCCTGCGACATCATCGGTGTGAACATCTACCCGTTCTTCACGGAGGGCCCCACAAAGCCCATTGAGAAGCTTGAGGCTCAGTGGAGCCAGATCACGACGCAGTACTCTGGTAAAGACGTGCAGCTCACTGAGACCGGCTGGCCTCGCCAGGGGGCCTCGTACGCTGGCAACGCGCCGTCGCAAGAGACCACACAAACGTTCTTTGATGATTTCATCACGTGGTCAAGCTCGCACCCCAACTCTTACTACTTCATGATGTACGACACCACGGTCAGTTACTCGGGCGCCGACTACGAGAAGTTCTTCGGTCTGGCTGACACCACGGGCAAGCTCCAGATCACCATCCCGACCGTCTCGACAACCACCACGACCACCTCGAGCGGCTCCGCTCAGGAAGAGACCGAGACACCTGCTCCCGCTTCGACTGAGGCTCCTGCAACCGCCACTCCCACGGAGACTCCAGCTGCCACGGTCACACCTGCTGAGACTGAGGCTCCGGCTGCCACGGTCACGCCAGCTGAGACCGAGGCTCCGGCTGCCACTCCATCAGCCACCACTTCCACAGAAGCACCGACTGCTGCTCCTACGGCTGCCGCTCCCACCACAGAAGCTCCGGCTGCGACTCCTTCTGCCACGACGGGCGCCACAGACAATCTCGAGCTTTGTGAATCCTATTAAAGATAACTGAAAGTCGGTATGTGGCTCATAAAGAAATGAGGAGTAAAATAAACATGTCTTCCGATTTTGTCGCCTGGAGCAAACATACTGTACAGTACATTCAGTTTGCATGGGTGGGTGGGTTTGTCTGTAACTTCACCAGGTCTGATTCCGTACCCGTCTGGAGCGGAGCTGCTTAAGTGCTGATCGAAAGTGGGGCGCAAATCGATGTCGCACACAAAGACAATCAATATATTTGGGTAACTGAAACAGGCAAGTATCAAGTTGTTCAGCTCCTGACGCTGCTTGTTAGTGGGGCTTTATTTGGGAAACAGACTGTGCTAATGATCGCTGCGCACTACGGAAATCAAACATTACGCGAACATTGATTGAACAAGGCTCTTATATTGACGCAACAAACGACAAGCGCCAGATAACTCTAACTCTAGTTGCTTCTGGAGGTGATGGACTACTTGCGCACATGCGTCAATCGAAATGAGGGATTGTGAACGATGAGATTGCAATTATGTGCGCGACTGACAACATATTGTCCATGAGCTTTGAATGTAAAGAATGATAGCATAAATCAAAACATGACTTTGCTGAAGCTAGGTCTACTGTACAAAAACTAAGATTTGATTCTGCAGCGAAGAAGAAAGCAACTAAGGATGCGAAGGCAGAAGTGAAGTTGGCGGATCTGGTACAATTACGCTCTAAAATGCACGGAGTCGAAACGATAAGTGAACTCTTTTTTTTAGATTGGTTGGTGTGGCATTGTTATCAACTCTTAACAAGCTCACCAAAGAAATAGCAATTTTGCATTTCAAGCGAAGTGTCAGTAAAACTCATGGATCTTGTTGGAGGCCATATAATCATTATTACGTCAGGTGAATTCAACCGTGAGCTGGATGAGTTTCTGCTCCAGCCAAATATCCCATCACAAGAGTGCGGGTTCATAATTGGAAGTAGTGATGGGAAGCAGGTTCAGTCGCATTAAAAGTGCTATTGAAACAATCTTTGATGTAGTCGAACATCTTAGCAGATGACCTTAAAGACGCTCCAGAACAGAAAGAAGCATTGACGCTGCTGGTTTCTGAACGCGCCCCAGTACTCGGATGAAGAGATGGAGCATATCCACAAATATATTAGGTCGTTTTTAGTCTGTCCCAACTGGAGATCAGCTCGTTGCCTGAGTGGTTTGTACCTCAATTTCAACGCAGTGTCTTCTTTCGCTCGTTGGTCCTATGGATCAGGCATCGATGTACTTAGAACGGCACTAATGTTGCGAGAATCTGCATTTTTGATTGATGAAAAAAATCGGGAATTGTTTTTGAACCAGATCTTAGAATATTATTCTGACTCCTGTTTCGAGCGGGAATTCGTACTTTGTCTGCTTTTGGGCTTAAAATGGAAAGCTCTCTGATCATTTGTATCGAGACGATATCCGATAAGAACGTGGGCCAAGTTGTATGAAGCCGCCCAGGCACTTCAGTACCTTTATTGAAGGCTGAAAGTTGCGCATTGAGATCTCAAGTGCTGCAATGTTTTGATCATTGGAAAGGCGAAGCAGACTGAATTTGGCTTGAGTTTTGTGTTGGTCTGTGGGCAATCAAGCGAATGCTATTAGTTGGTAGGGGCCTGGAGATATCGATGGCAAGACTCAGGGAACATTTTCGTCGAACGTCAACTCATTTGGCATATGCGCCATTGAAGCCGTGACCGGTCGAGTGCTTGGGGTAAGATGCCAGATGTTGCAGTCGCTGATGCAGCAGGCACTTCCAAAGCAACCTGCAGAGCGATACTCAATGGGATTTAGTGAAGCATATGTGTGCATGGGAGCCATTCGAACGAATCGACTTACACGAAGCTGTAGAGGCTCTGGCTGAGTTTGCGAGTGCTGACTTTTATGTGAAGACCGAGACTGAGTGGGCTAAATATGAAGCCAGCTAACATGTTTTACTGTAGACCCAGATTGGGATATTAAATAATGTTGGATCAACGCTAATGTTCGCTGCCATAATATCACTATGCAGCTAGATTCTTGTTATTTTGATTTTGATTTGCTTGGCTGTGTTTCTGAATAATTAAGACGAAGAACCAGTACGACACCGTGTATGCATCAGAGATTTGAGCTTCTCCACTCTCAGGCCACTCTGCGTTGATCGTTTTTGAATAGTCGGTGGTCATCACGAGGTTTATCATTAGACTTGCCGCAAAAATCGGATGAAATAGATGATATTAGTGGGACACTCTAGTGTGTTCGAACCACTTGTATTCAAATTGACCAACGGCCGAAAGCTCACGTTAGGCAATTCAAAACTCCATTCTACAGCAAATCGAAGCATAAAGGAAAAGGTGTAATGATATCGTTGTGGGCTATAATGGTTGCCCTGCATTCATCAATACATCTCGCTTACGGGGCAAACGGGTAGTCCGTGTATCCCACAGCCGCTTTGGTAATGTCGCCGTTTGCCGTGTAGAACGTGCTAAAATCGGGTTTGTTGAGCGGCAAATTGTGCTGGAGGCGCTTGACAAAGTCCGGATTGCAGATGAAGTTGAAGCCGAAGACAATGCAGTCAGCTATTCCTTCTTCCACCGTTTTGATGGCGTCGTCGCGGTCGTATCCCGAGCTCGAGAGCGTCACTCCGTTGTAGATCTTGCGAATCACAGTTGCGATGCGATGTGGCACCGGGGTCTTGCTGGTTTTCAGATGGAGACCGCGCTGCTCCGTGGCGTAGGCCAGATCATAGTCGTTAAGCTTCGTGATCAAGTACGTGTACGTCGCCTCAGGAGTCAAGTCCTCACAGCCGTGCGTCAAGCCGTATGGCGAAATGCGGATACCGATCTTGCTGGAGGAGACAACATCCGTGATAGCATCCAGCACTTCGATCAAACGAACGCGGTTCTCGATCGACCCTCCGTACTTGTCCGTGCGCGAGTTGACACCATCGCAAAGGAACTGCTCTAGAAGAAAGCCACCCGCCAAGTGGACCTCGACACCATCGAAGCCGGCTGCTATCGCGTTCAGTGCTGCCTGGCGATAGTCTTCTACGATGAGTGAAATCTCCTCTAGCGTGACGGCCCGTGGCGTCGCGTACGGCTTGCGGCCTTCAGGCGTCACGGCCGAAGTACCACTGGCTTCGTCGCTGAATGGCGTGGCACTGGATGAGACTGGGAGCTGACCGCTCGGTTGTTGAGTGAGGTTTACACGACCTGTATGCCAAAGTTGCAGGAAGATCTTGCCTTGTGTGTCATGCACTGCCTTGGTAACGTGCTTCCAAGCATCCACTTGTTCCTCGGTGTTTAGATGCCGGGCGCGCGGAAATAGCCGATGGCCGTGGCACTGATATTGGTGGCCCCAGCGACAATGAGACCACCCGCCGTAGCACGCTGAGTGAAGTACTCAGCTGACAAGGGGTTCGGCACGCCAGTCTCGCTGGCTCGCAGACGCGTGAGCGGAGCCATGACAACACGGTGCTGCAGCTGGATCGGATCAATCTTACCACCGAGCATGAGTGACGTGAAGAGTTTGGGGGTCATTGGAATTCAAGTTGTTTGGTCGCTTGGAAAATTGAAAAGTGACAGTTCCGGATGCAACGCATGTAAGACAAGATCAACCCGTAAGGTGGTTGTATTATATGACATAGATCACGAGCACCAGCAAGTGAGACTTATAATACAGTACGCATTCAGATGGATTCATAATCAGTCCACGTGGCAATGCCCCGTTTGCTGACACTCTTGTTGGGGTTGCGAATGCGTTCTGTATCAGAATCCGCACAGTCCGCGACTACCGGCAGAGATTGTCCGCCTTGAAGGTAGTCCTGTCCTCGAGTGCCGACGGCGTCAACGAAGAAATAAGACCGGCCAGTACTTCTTGAAATTCGAAGTCACTGATCCTGACGAAAAGCGACAAAGAGGACACACTGGGTACCAGTTGGACGCAAATGGATCACAGTCAAAGAATTTGAACGATTGTGGCGATTACGCAAGGTCGTGAAAGACCCTGGGTTTGAGGAAGGCGTGTAAGAATATCTTGCGATCAACCTACGACAACGACGGCCATCTCATATTAGAACTGACGAGCGATGACAACGACGACGTGGACGACCTTACAAGCGTTCATCCACTGCCAACTACCTACGTTCCAGAATGTGTGGTTAAAGACTCACGACAGCAGACAGCCTGCGAGCACCCAACATCGCATCAGCTGCAAGTCTTACGTCACCAACAGTCTCGTCCGTACCAGCAACGGAGCCCGAGTGTCCATCTGCGTCAAGAACAGCTCCAACAGCAGAACGAAGCCCTTAAGTCGACGGAACAAGAGCTTCAGTTGCGCATGCGTGATTGTGTATAACATGAGCAACATAAGAAGGCAGACGTGGAGAAGCCACAACTCAAGCGGAAGATCCGTGGAATGCAGTCGTGCCTAAAGTACCAGTGAGCCCTGGTCGGCTCTCAGAGCACCAGCGGTCTCAGTTTCCAGCTTTCCGAGAAGAACGGAAGTCGTTCACGTTTGGTAGAGAAGGAAGCAAGCCATGTGAGTCTTACGGCGCTGTTCTACCCCGGTCAGAGCAAGCGTCGAGAGTGTCAGCGTCAAGTGCAGTTGTCAGCGTTGCGAGCGCGTGGCATTGAAGAAGCCAGTAAGGAGTATCCAGTGGAAGCAAACGCGAAACGAGTGATTTGAGTCGCGCAGAGCGATCGTCGAGAGAGTTGAGTC